>CAVNYN010269274.1:0-52649 GCA_963692815.1 Nyctanthes arbor-tristis
CAATTTCAAATTATAGCCTATAGGTAAGGGTAAAAACTTGGGGAGGCGTACGCTTGTCAAAAAGGCTTGATGACCAAAAGCCGCTCGTGCTCGGCTCGCGGCTTGCTGAGTTTTGCTCAGCTCGACTCGTAGGAAGGTGAGCTCGAGCCCGAACATAAACAAATCATCCCGTTGGAGAGCTGAGCCGAACAGGAGTAGCTCACAAGCCGCTCTCTACTAATATCAAAGAATTTGAGCACGAGCACCAAAAAAAAAATTGAATGTCATAATATTAAATAAATGAATGTCATAATAGTAACAGATATACACAAAAAAAATTAAAGGAAAATAAAAACTCATGTTGGCATGTTATCTTACTAACATGTTACATGAATCAATAGAAAATAATTATCTGTCCTCTCTAACGCCACTTATCCTTTTCATATTTCTACACATCAACTGATTAACATATTAACATGCCAAACCTTATTAGTAGAAGGGTGGAATTGTATAAGCAGAAATGTTTCAATAAAAATTATACCTACAAATTAAGCAATGGGTTGGAAATTTTTACAAAAACTCCCACTAGTAAAATATGCGACAATTGTCTTAAATTTTCCAAGGAAAAAGAAAAATTGAAGTCTTTGTAAATATTGTTGAGCTCTTTTTTTTTTTTTTTTTTTGGAGCGTGAGGTCATACGAGTGGGATGGTGACTTGAACCGAATCAAATATATAAATAAAAAAGGTGTCTTTTCCACTAAAATAAGCCCCTTGGTCTTGTTGAGTTTGCAACTGAAAATTACTCTCACAATAATATACATATACACACACACACACCCCCACAATTATAGGAGTTCCTATATATGTTTTGCACATTGACCCATTGTTATTGAAAACTTGACTTTCTTGGTCAAAATTTCCGATTGTCATGTTGATAGCTACCCAAACGGCCAAAATAATTCGTGGCTAAATTAGCAAATATTGAAAAATAATGTACAATAATATGGGAAGGTTGATATGAAACGCGTCGAGTTTGCTAGATATACTGGATAACACTTAATGACTTTATTTAAAGAATGATAATGACAATACTAGTTTAATTATGCAAATATGAATATTCTACAAAAATTAGATTAAATTTATGATAAGAAATGATCTAGCACTAGACATTTAGTGCGGTAATGGTACCATATAGTAATGTGGCGTAATATTAGCTACTGATGTAAGCAAATCATTACATCCACCAAATCACATTATTAGTTGAAATTATGTCATACTATCTTTCTTGTACCATAACAGTGTCAGACATCTTGTGCTAAATTATTTATAAATTTATCAGACGTCTTATCAGGTCAAGATACTGAACATGTAGAAGATGATAAAACAGCAGTACATATACAAAGCAATTGGTTGGAAACTTTGTAAATAATTATCACTAGATAAGACCCGCCTGAGAATAATCTCCATTCTTCACGTGATATTGTGATGTTTGCAAATATATATATATATATATATATATATATAGTAAACAAGGTTTTAGTTAGTATACTAAATGAAGTTGATTACTTTTATAATCTATATATATATTAATAATAAGAGAAGTTTGTTTGGCATAGTTTTTTTCCGCTAATAGTCTGACTTCACAAGGATTTTGATGACGTCACCAATGATGTCATCTATGAAATGATATTTTTTAATTTTTTTCTAAATTATCTTATTCTCCACATCTTCCTCATCTTTTCCTTTTCGAAATTTATACTGATCCAATCAATCTTTTAATTTATGTAGTTTTTTTTGTGTTGGATTCAAATTTTCTTAATTTCTTCTCTTTGTGCCTTATCCTCGAATTTTCATCCGACTATGACTTCAATCTTCTATAGAAATTCAGATATTCTAATATTTCTCTTCCCTTATCTTTGATTCTTGATTTGAATTAATTTTCTTTTTATTTCCTTAATCTCTTTTCATGATTTCTACTTCTAAGTTTCTGATGTAAGACTTTTTTTCTTAACTCTTTATGTATCTTTAATTTTTTTTTATGAATTAATGTTGTTTTTTTTTGAGAATATTTGAATTAATTTTTTATATATTTTCTTAATTAATCTCTTTTCTTGATTTTTAATTTTAGGTTTCCAATTGAATATCTTAATTGTGTTTCGTGTTGTCTTGGGCTTGGATTGCACTTTGATTTTATTTTATTTTTTTACCATCCCTGTACCCACAGTTGATTATTTTATTACATGAATTAAAATTATCTCTCTTCTCTTACACACACACACTACTCTTGCTAGAAATATTATAATAAACATTTGAAATTTCTTCTCGAATTAATCCTTTTAAAAAAAAAAAACAAACAAACGATTCTCAAATTAACTTTCATAGATTTTAAATTTATGAAAAGTCAAATTTGACGGACTATGGTTTGACTGTTTTTTTTTTAGAAAATAAGTATACTTACATAAATTTTACATTGCCAGTATTTTGTTCGTAGAAATTAATTAATCATACTTATATTATATTTTGGGAAAATTTAACAGAAAATTGTTGTTTTCGTGGAAATTAATTAATCATACTTATATTATATTTTGTGGAAATTTAACCAAAAATTGATTGCTAATTCAATATAATCTTTTTTTAAAGTATAGTAGTTATTTTAATATTTATTTTTTAATTATAAATAGTTAGAAATATAATCAGAATAAAACTTACTTCCTTCAATGAAAAAAATAAAATAAATTCCCAGTTTATATTATACTGCGAAATGATCGGCGCATCATCTTTCTTTTCTGGACTAATTTTTTTTTTTTTAATTTCTGTTGTTATGCCCGTGCAATGCACAGGGTGAAAAATCTAGTAATAATAATAATAACAACAACACTAGGGTCATTAAAAAAAAAAAAAGGCACTAGGGGAGTTCCTTTGTGTGAGATAGGATTATTTACCATCATTTTCCTCTGTTACATCATATATCTATATATATATATATATTGACCCCTTTATTGGAATAATAATAGTGACTTTTTTGGTCAAGTTCTCCAATTGCCATATTTGATATTTGATAGACTCCCGTTTGGCCAAATTCCATGCTAAGTAACTAAATATTAGAAAATATTGTACAATTATTACACATTATAATAAAACTACAATGCAAAGAGATTAAATTTCATTAATATTTAGAATTAGTTTATAAGGTTTTACAGAGCTGTAACTCAAAGACATAATTCTATCATCAAAGTATTCGCACTATAGGTTTATAAATTTTTGGGATCATTTTAAGAAGAACCATCCAATATGCCCTCTGGATATACATTTGAGGACAAATCTGTCTTTTTCAAAGGTAGATATAGAAACTTTATTTACACGGCCAGTAAAACAAAAATTTACGACGAATCTACTAGGGCTAATATACATTTTTGAAAATTTTCTATGTAAGTTTTTAAAATTTTTGGGGCCGGCATGGGCTAAAGTCGGTGCTGACCTTTGGCTACATCTGCCTATGGTCTTTTCACATTATCCAAAGGCAAAAAAATGGTGTGAGACGTAATTTCCTCTTATCCAAAAGTTTTGCAGTTTAAAATAAAAAATTTCGAAAAACATAGAATGTTCTATAAATGATGCATGCTATGACCTATTGTGTTGTGTGAACTAGCAATATTCAGAAGTATTCTTGTGGGGAAGAATTATGCAAAGAATTCAAAGAAACATATTCCAATCTACCTAATTAGAAGGTCTTTTGTGTTGAATATTATTAGAGTTACTATGAATCTAAATGGGGACCTTTGACAAAATATAAGTCATTGCTGTTCTAAGCATCAAATTATTTTAGACATTAAATCACAATTAGGTTAAGCTTTAGAAATTGGATATCTTTTGATGATGTCTATGGTTGTGGTAGCATTATATGGACCACAAAATAGATCATTAGTTGGAATTTTGTATTATTATAATAGAAATATATTCTTAGTTAAGTTTGACTAAAAAAATACTTTCTTTAATTGTATTTTAGATGAGTTTATTATTAGCAAGTAAAATCTATATCTATATATATATACACACACACATATATAAAAGCAAAGAAGTTTGTGGTACAGTTGTACCGTAATTTTCCCGCCAAAAATTGTATTTTGGGGGATATTTTAGACTTTGTAGGTTCAATGCGGTAATTCTTGTGGTCATCTATATCTTTACTGTTTCGATTTAAATTGATTTGATTAGATTTGATTGTTCCGATTTAAATTTTCTCTTATCTTCTTTTATCTTCAAGACAAGATATTGGTTTTGTGATACTCTAACTTCATTTGAAATTGCTAATCAATAGACGATATTTAATTTTTTTATATACGAAAAATGTCCGGTTAAAAGTATTTGGATTCTCAAAACAAAAGGGTAAATGGAGGTGTTATTTATATAATATTTTACTTTTTTTTTATCATTTTTAATTGCTTTTGCGGTTTACTTGAGTCACATCTTATTAGTTTACTATTTAATTAAGGGTAATTTACACCTAACATCTCCAACCTTTCAACTTTTAATAGATTACGCCCCTAACCTTTAATTCTACTCCTGAGGGTCCCCAACCTTTCACAAAATCCCCAACTAGATTCCTATGGACGGAATCCGTCAACTCTTTGACTAGGGGCAATTTTAGTAAAATACAAAAAATGAATATTCTAACTAAAAAATAAAAATAAATTTAACAAAAAAGGAAAAAAGATGGGGTGGGGACTCCCCCAACACCCATTGCCATTTCCGGGCTGTCTTCCCTCATGATGCAGCAAGAACCGGGGGGGAAGACTCCCCCCCAGCTGCCATTTCTGGCAGCCCCTTCAGCTGCCGAAATGGCAGCAGAGGAAGACTCCCCTGCTGCCATTATTGGCAGCCCCTTTAGCTGTCAGAAATGGCAGCTGGGGAGGAGTCTTCCCACCTGTTCTTGCTGAAAAAATACAGCAAGAACAGGGGGAAGACTCCCCCCGGCCGCCACTTTGGCAGCAAAAGTTGCTACCGTTCCGGAAGCCAAAGGGCTGCCGGAAATGGCAGCGGGTGTTGGGGGAGTCCCAACCCCCACCTTTTTTTTTAAATTTACTTTTATTTTTTAATTAGAATATTCATTTTTTTTTGTTTTTTTACCAAAATTGCCCCTAGTCAAAGAGTTGACTAACGGTTAAAGCTGACAGATTCCGTCCATAGGGACATGGTTAGGGATTTTGAGAAAGGTTGGGGACCTCATGAGTAGAATTAAAGATTAGGGACATAATCTATTAAAAATTGAAAGGTTGGGGACATTAGATGTAAATTAACCTTTAATTAAATATATTTTTATCAGATAAATGTTAGATATAATTAAAATAATTCTTGCGGACTATTATTAATAATATTATCATTTATCAAACATAATTAGTTTATTTTAGATAGGTGCATTAATCATCTTATTATAACCACCTATCTTAAAAAATTTCTTTAAAAAATTAGACTGATTTATACCAAGTATTTATTGAGTTACTTATTTTGTAATTATTTAATAATCTTTTACTGGGTTACTTTATTTACACATTTCAGAATATTATAATATATTCACCCAATAAATAGATAAAATAGTTGTTGATAAATAGCTTATAATTAATAAATATTGGTTCACAACAAGATAACAAAATTTTGCGGTTGACAAGTGCCTATCATCATACGTTATACAATCTTACGTATTAACTGTTACATATAGATTGTTTTGGTATTACCCGTGCAATACACGGGTGAAAATATAGTATTAATTAAATGAAATGAGTTGTGGTACGATCTTACTGCAATTTTTCCACCACTTTTCCTAGAAATAGGGATAATTGGGTTTTTTTTTTTCAGATGTGGTAATCGATGCGGTAAATACTTTCTATATCCAATTTTTTTCTACTTGAATTATTTTTAAAATTTTTGAGTTATCCCACCTTCATAATTCTATCTTCAAGTTATCTTATATTCATTTTTTTTAAATTCCTTTCATTTTCATGAAAGTCCAGTAATCAAGAGTGGATTTATATAAGGGTTTGAGAGTTGACTAAGATATCATCATACCACGTGAGTCTTGATGCACACAAACAAAGTTAATACAGTTGTTGATTTTTATAAATTGATTATTTATATTATATGAAAAAAATTAAAATAAAATATAACTATGCTTACAAAAAAATAAAATATAACTATTAATAATTAAAAATTTCAAAATAAAATTAAAAAGAAGAAACTATCTATCTATGTAATATTCTTCATAAACAAATATATGGTACTATACTACGATATCAAGTTTTTAAACTTTTTTTTACATATGTGAGCATATAATTTCTCAAATCCTTATAATAAGTTAGATTATTTTGAATTATTCTTCCCGTGCATTGTACGAGTGAAAAAACTTGTATTAATTAAATGAGAGAAGTTGTGGCAAAAACTTACCGCAATTTTCCCACCATTTCTGCTATACGTAAAGGATATTTGAGTTTTTTCAATTTTAGTTGGTGTATACTATGTGGTAAATATCATATTATCTCTTTGTTTTCTTTTTTCTTTTTAAATCCTTTCAATTTCCAAGTACCTTTCAATCAATCTTATCCAAATCTCTATTAAAATGTTATAAGCTATATTTTTTTTTTTTTGGGTTTATCAATTTAAATTTCTGATTTATCGATCCAATTCCCTATCTTTACCCCGAGAAAATTGCTTTTTTTGAATTAAGGATCTTTTTTAATCTAAGATTATGGTATTTTTATTTATAAATTCAATTAATAGATTATTGGCCCTTTTAATAGCCTTTTTGATGCGTTAGACTCAAAAGCACGCAACAACAATTAAATTAGAAAAAGCTATATAAAAATTCTTGGTATAAGACATTTTTAATATAAAAACAATGAATAACAGCTAAAAAGCACTATTATGAATTTACAGGTATCTTTGAACAATTATGAATTTATGTATTTTGATTTGATAGACGTTTTTTGTACCACTGCAATTCAAGCACAGCATCGAAAAAATAGAATATGAGGTTTAATTGATACAAAATGTATGGGAAGGTTGCGGTTTATGTGTGAAATTTACTTTATCATATATATTTTTTATTGCACGTATATTGTTTATATTTTTAGACGATTCTTTTAATTTTCAAGAGGTAGGTTGGCACGAATTGTTTGACATATCATAATTATTGGGTTTTACTAATGTATTGAAAATTTATAATAATTTTATTGTTGCATAATATTAAGTGATCTTCCGTGCAACGCACGGGTGAAAAATCTAGTAATTAGAATAATGTGGTTCGGATTGTGTTATAGTGGTCATATGCTAACATTTTCGGTAAGAAACCCGAATTCAAACACACCCATCCTTGATCTCCTAAGTTTCTTCTCTTATCCCCTCCCCCTTGTATTAAAAAAAAATATAAAAAAAAACGTAATAATAATTCGAGCAATGATGGTAGTGAAACGAGGGGGAGAAGGAAAGAGCAGGGCAAGATAAAGGAGACGTATTGTGACAAGAGTATGAAATGAGCGAATTACGCAACCAAAACTCTTTTAAGAATATTAGTAGTTTGCTGCTTCAATTTGAAGATAAAATTGTTGAAATGCCAAAAACATGATGTCCAATATCTGCCATTGGATTCAAAACGTGTAGACGGTAGAAACTATTTTTTTAATTATTATTATTCTTTTATAGAAAGGGGAGATCAGAGAGGGGAGGGAAAATCAGGAGGGATTGTATGGTTCAAACCAGAGAGCTCCTTCCCGGAACGTGAACTGTTATTAACTACTATGATGTAAGTGATAACCTATTTATTTTCCTTAATTCAATAAATATTTATAATTTTTTTCCATATATTTCTTATTTCTTTTCAAATTCTTCTCTCTTTATAACTTATATTATTATTATTGTAATTTTTCCCCCTTTATTTTCCGTAAATAATCAACTTCCCACATAAAGTATTGAAATTAATAGTTGAAACTTTTTTAGTGCGTTTAATTATAAGGCGTGATTTATTCTTTTTCTATTTTTTTAAAAAAATTATTTGAACATATTATAAGGAGTGATTTAGGTTAAAAAAGAAAATTAATTTGAGAAGTCTACCAAAGCAAAGTCTTTAACAGTTAAGTCTTTAAATTTGAGAGTATTTTACATTTAAAGTATCTGAAAGGACGTTAAATTTGAATCACAAAATTTATGACATATGTATTAGTAAGTTTGAGGTACGAGCGCCAGATAGTGATTGGCCCTCATAAATCACATTAGCAATTAGTGTGTGTGTATATACAGATATATATATAGGTTATTATACCCAGTGGCGGAGCTAGAAATTATATGTTGAGGGGGTGAAAAAAATACTAAACTCATGTGTAAAAAAATTTTTTTAATACAAAAGTCATGTAAATTTAGCACTAAGTTTATTTTTTAATATTTTTATATGTCAATATTTACACTACAAAATGGTCATAAATATATTATTATAGAGAAACAAAAATTAAATATGTCAATCTAGGTTCTAGGGTGGAGATGATTTGACTTTTGAATTTGTCTTCTTGTATTCTCATATATTCAATCTCATCAATAAGAAAATGTATTGTAAATATATAATAATATATCCTATTCCATATAATTTGTTTTCTCTTATACATTATTATAAAATTAGAGCAATATATATTAATATAAATACATGATATACTAAAAATTAGCACAAGTAATCATCCAAGCATCAATAATTGCAACTGTATCCTTTGTGAGAGAACCTAAATTACAGTAGTAGACGTCTAGCACAAATGTTAAAAGAAGAATAATGAAGATAAAGAAAATTAAAAAGCAAGTTATTGGTATAATATTTATATGGTATTATCATGTCTTTTATATTAACTTAAGTTCATGTTTGCCATGTCATTTGCCTAAACTAATATAATGTCAATATATGGACATTTTGAAAATGTTAATAACTAATTTCTTTAATTGTTTACCAAGTTTAAAAAAAATTAAATTATTAGTAAATTTTTGTATAAAAACCCTATTTAACAACTTAATTTTCTTCCTTTTTAATAAAATGTAAATATTAATGTATAAAATTCACGTATATTTGACGAAATTATCTTCTCTTTGGGAGTTCACATATATAACAATGCAAGAAATTGGGTAAACTAATTGGGCTAAAACTAAACTAGTTAATTGGGCTTTGAGCTTTAAAGATAATTGCAAATGGGCTTCAAATACTAGGCCTCCTTTTGATCCATTTTTCATCTCCCATTATACACTTTCTTCTCCACCCGACTACCTTCTTCTGCAATCTCCATCCGGCTGCAATTTTGAAGGAAAAAATTTTTGGGTTTCAAAAACTTTTGCAGGGGCGACCACCATTTCGGCGACTAACTTTGCCTTGGCGATCGCCCCCTCATGCCCCCTTCCTCTCCGCCCCTGATTATACCATATGCCTGGTGTCATTACGTTTAACACTTGATCAAATTCAACATATGTATAAGAGGATTGTCCACCTCAGCAAAATTTAGCAAGATTTCTATGATTCTTCTCCCCTTTGATTATTAGTATTGTATGTCTCGTTAGATTGCATAAGGACTACACTGTTAGGAAATGCTTATTTTTTTATTTATAACTTTTAGCATCTTTTTTGGTGAAACATCTTGACTCGAAAATACAAGCTTGAGATGCAATTTTATATCAAAAGGAAAAAAATTATTACAAAGTGGGAAGGAGGAAATATTTGTTGGAATTGATATCCAAGATTCAATTAGTTGGATCGGGTCTAATCGGACTGAATTAATTAATGAGATTAATTAATTGGACCGCTTAATTATAGGCCTATAGAAGCCCAAATGTGATTAGGGTTTTGCACCCTATAACTACAAATATACATCTTATGTTTAGGGTTTGTGATAGACTGTAGGGAAAACTCATATGACGGATTTTACATGATAAAATTATGGACATTTTGTCGATTTCTTGCTAGCACATGAAATTGATAGAACCCTAAACATACTCCCATAATTCACTTTGAAATTGTTTGTTATGGAGTTCAAATCCAATCTTGCTGTGTTGATTACTGTTAGAGGCTGGAAATTAGACAGCTATAGTGACAACCATTGTTCCAATAGTCAATCAGGATTTGCAATTCACAACATTTATCAAAGAGGTATTTTTCTATCATAAATTCTTTTGAAGTACAATGTTGATCCTAGGCATATGAATTAAATGTTTATTTAATTTTTCACTATACATATATTGTTCAATTCCTAATAGTGGTATCAGAGCCTCCCTTGTTCTTATTAGAATTTGCTACTTTTGATGAGCTTGACAATAATTGTTCTTGTTATATATCAATTTAATTTCGGTATTGACATAAATTATTTTTGAAATAATTAAAATATGAATTTTAATTTCTATTGCCTGAATATGATTCGGGTTGTACGTCAAATTTGATTTCACAATCTAAATCTTGTCAATAATTGGAACAAGAAGACTGCATGAACGGATAGCTTAAAAAAAACAGAGGCAGGAAAAACGAGGCGAGCATGTGTGGACAGCCACCGAAATAGTTCTGCCGGTGGAAGGTATAGACCACCACGGCAACAGTGCACTCACAAGTGCCGCGCCAGCAGCACATTTGCAGCAGTAGCAAAAAAGCGCTGGAACCCACTGCAGCCGCAGGAAGGGTTGCTTCTGAAGTAGTGCCTGTCAGGCGAAAACATCACGCCCCTAGTCACCGGTTCTGTCGGCTACAGACTTGGGGATAGGGACCTGCTGTGCAATTTCTAAAATTGCACAGCAAACCCTCTGTGTTTCTAACTTGTACAGGGAGGTCTATTTAATTTCTGAAATTGTATAGACAGTCCTCTTAAGTTTTTGAATTCATAGATTAATTCTGAAGTTTTTGAAATTTCAGAATCAGTCTCATTTTTTTATATTTGATAAATTAGTCTTTGGGTTTGAATTACAACTTAAAGTTTTGTAAAATTTTAGAATTTTTCATTTGAGTCAAAATTTATACTTTGTGAAAATTTTGTTTTCTCAAAATTATTTATTTGGACAAAAGTTGTATTTTGACTTAATTCAAATTGTGATTTTAACTCTAAATCTTTCCTAAACTTATCATATCAAAGTATGACTTTAATATTAACAACAAAAATAAAAAGTTATTTTGTGGTAATCCCCAATTACTAATAAAGTTGGTTGATTAATACGATTAATTAATTGACTTTATTGGTGCGAAATTACTTAATTAATTAGATTAATTATTTAATTCGATTGGTACGCTCTTCTTGTCTAAATTTGTTTAGACGGTTATTGTCAATATCAAATCTATAAATTGATATGTTAATTAATATGTAATATTAATTGAATGGATTTAGTGGATTATTATGGATTTGAACCATATGATGGGTTGCAATAAACTAGTATAGGATACTAGTTATTGTTGCACGGTTAATTTATTTTCCTTTCTATTTGAGATATGACAAGATAATTTGTATATGATACAAATTGGAAAGGAAAATGAAGATTATTTGCATTTTAACATTTGATGATTGAATGTGATGTCTCGTAATAAATTATTATCTAGTCTTCTTCATAGCTCAAGAAGATTGGATAGAAGTAATCCATAACGATCCGCACTTATTAATTATATATAGTTAATTACATATTGAATGTTATTACTATACATAAATGAGATGAGACCGATCCCTTAATGAAAATATTAAATTCGTATTAAATGTAAATACATGCCTTCCACTATTATAGTGAAAACCGAGAGTATATTACTGGTGTCAGCTTATTGAGTCACTCAAGGCTGCTCGTTCGTGGACATGCTTTCCACTATGAAACATTTGGTGTTTCTGAATAGTGGCTCGAATTTAACTAAGATTTTATTTTTTGTTGAGTCACTCAAGGAAATAAAATTTTAGAGGCGTGTCAAGTAAATTGTATAAGATATACGTGATAACTAGTTGTCTACTTGATGATCTAGGAATCGCATGGAGATGTGATTGATAGTGTATCTATCTGAATGTTTTATTGGGATTTGTTGAGTCACTCAAGGTTTTAATAAACTAAATAGGATCGTAGCCCATCTGGAAATTCAAATGAATTTCAATAATTATTGCAGAGACATCATTAATTCAGTGGAATCATAATTAATTTGATAAAAGTCCATGTCAAATTAATTTCCAACGTCAATTACTTTTATTCTATATTGTCATTACATATTTGAATAATGAATATATTTGTAAATTTAATTGGCATGTTAGACGTCAACAAAATTTTTAACACCAAATTTATTAAATTGACATCATAATGAGAATAGTTCTCAAGTACAAAAAATAGATATGTCTTAAAACAGATTATGCGAATGTTCCAACTGAGGAAGTTTTGCAAAAATAGTGCAAATTTACAAACATCATGTAATGACGAACATAATGGGTATGTGTGATACTTGCCATTATGAGTTATAAATATTGCATGTGGGTACAAAGATTTATACCTTTACCATTCATATCAAAGAGTTGAATTATGAACTATACTAAGCAGTATAAACTCTTAATGCTATTTAGAAGCATGATGGGAAAAGAGCGTATTGTATAGACTTAGTTCTATAATTGTTGTCTAATAGCTTATCACAAGTTATTGTAAATTGAGATGCATGAATTAGATTCATATTACCCACTAGTCTATTTGATATGCTAAAATTGTTGAACTTATAATTAATGTGATGTAAGGGTAAGTATTGACCATTGAAGCCTTTGACGGTACTTAAAGGTAATATTGATGGAACCTTAAGAAAGATTCCAAACAGTAAGTAATACATTAAAGTGTATAAAAACATATATATCCAAAATCAATGATCATTGTAGAGACAAATAACATTAGAATAAAAATTATGAGGCATATATAATCATCATCTTGGAAAGAAAGAAATCTTCAAGAAGATCTTACTACAAGATGAGAGGGATAAGGCTGCTTTTCAGTCTTTTAAGTATTAGATATTGAATATTGATCCCATATTTTTCAGAATATGAATGAGACTGAAATAGAGTAGATCACTGCTGACTGGAAAAATAGGACTTATAGTAGGAAATGAAGCAATAGTTGCTATATTTAAAACCTATTGTTTACCATTACCTTTTGTTTTGTTTTCAGATAAGAATATTGATAATATGATTGAGTTCTTATGAAGAACATTATTTATGACTCATGTTTGGATATGAATAGTATTCCATTGAGATTGACTGATTGAGAATCATGGTTATTCTTGATTATGAAATCTACTAGAGAAATAAGATTGATAATATCTAAATTCTAAATCCTAAAAAGGTCTATTATCAGATTAGAAGACAAAAGAGGCATAAATGATAATCTAGATTATATCCAGTTCTGACATTAAAGATAAATAATCCTAATTAGGGATGACAATGGATTGGATCGGGCCGGATTGATACCAATTCATTTTGCTCTATGAAAGATTTAGAAAACCATGATTTGCTCCATGATCCATGCCTGGCAGATCAGAGCCGATCATGGATCAGAGCGGAGCAAGATTGCAATCCACCAACCAATCCACGAAACCTTTTTTTTACACTATACATTACACTACTCCAATCTCCTAACTCGGTTTTTACATCATACATTACACTACAATCTATAATAACAATAAAATGAAGTTAAATCGATATCAAGTATCAACTATCAATCAAGTTAAATAGATCGATAAAAAGCAAAAGCAAAAGCCATAAGCCTATAGGCCATAAGTCCTGACAAAAAGTAACCTCAATAGTCAACATGACAACGTCTAATATAAACTCATCAAGTCATCACTCATCAACAACAAGAACCACCTAGTAAGTTTAGGTGGGTGTTTAAACACGTTTGCAGTCTTTGTTCTTGACTTCCTGGTTGGCGACTTCTAAAGTTAAACACCTTTTTTTTAAGCGAATCGGATTGGATCGACCCCCCATCGGATCTACGATCTTTTGGCTGATCGTAAACTCTACCATGATACGTTTTACCGATCCACAAATTGTAAAATTTTTCTCAAACAGATCGGGTATTCGTCGTGTTTGGCATGGATCAGATTTTTCTGCCATCCTTAATCCTAATACATATTGATGTATTTGGACAAAAGTCTACAAATGTTAGGTATATCTTTTTTTACTTTATCAAGTTCAATGATAACTATATTAGATATGATTTCATGTACTTGATCAAGTTTAGGCATGAAAGTTTTGAAATATTCAAAATGTTCAAGCAGGAAGCGGAAAGCTATTTGGAAAGATATTCTAACACTTCAATATGATCGGAGTAAGGAATATTTAAAGGTTTAATTGATTATTTAAAGAGAATAAGATCCCCTTTCAGTAAATTCCTATAAATACACCATTATATAATAGTGTATTTGAAGGGAAGTTGTACATATTAGATATGTTACAATTTGATATGCAAAACAGTTCTTCCAAACTTATTTTGGGATATGCAATAGAGATTGCATGTTATACACAAAAGCGTGTTCCATCTAAGTCGATTGATGAAACTCAAAATTATTTTGGATAATAATACTTTCAAAAGTTTATGAAATATTTCTTTGTGGATTATTCAACAGAAGTTGTTGAACACAATTTATACTCCACATTTGAGATGAATGTCATTTTGTGTTTTATTCTTAGAGAAATTGTTTATTCTAAGAAAATAATGGGAGTGATTCTTGAAGAGGTTCAATAAACCATAAAAGAAATTGATCAACTAGATGCTAATGGATATACTTCATTTGATGAGATGTAAACTGGTAAAGAAAGACGGTTCCTAAGAACACATCAGTACCGCGTAAACTGAATAGGGGAATTCATCTACTTAAGGATATAATCATGTGATTTTCAATATTAGATTGATAATTAAAGATGATTATAAACCTACAATCCGTGCAAAATAAAAGTCAAAGTGTTGACTTAGAAGGTAAGGTTTGGTACAATAGAATTCATTGTGAGTTCTATGACAAATAAAGTGTGGACTTGGGGTTGACTTGTCAGAATAGGTAAAATTCGTATGTTGTAAATTGGTTTACAACTGAGAGGTTAACATAGATGGCAATGCTCATGTTAAAAAGGACAAGATTGATAGTGGAGGTCAAAATCAAGGACAAAAGTTGACACTGACAAAACATTTTTATCTATAATCATGTCTGCGTTAAATTTGAATTTTTGATACTAAAGTAGCATATTTTGATATTTGACAAATGGATGTCAAAATTGTATTCCTCTATAGAAATGTTAGTAAGGATGTATATGATACACTTTGAGATTTTGAATCCATATAGTCAATTGAGTATTAATCAAACCTTATATGAGCTGAAACTTTCAATTTGATAAGATAATCGAAGTGTTTGATTTTATCAAGAATGAAGAGGAACAATGTGTGCGAGAAGTTAGCAGGAGTTAGATTGTGCTAATAATATTGTATGCGATATATATTATTATAACACGATATCCCATATATAAACAAAAATCTAAAGTTTTTTCCATTTGAGATTTGGGAGATCGGAAGATATATCTTTGGGATATAAATCTATAGAGATAGATCGAAGTATGCTTGGCCTAACCAAATCTATGTACATAGATAAAATCTTAAGAAGATTTTGTATGAAAAGGTTCAGGTGAGGACTCTGTCCCATAGAGATGAGATCACTTTCTCCAAAATGGTGTTTAACAAAATACATTTTCAGAAAGATTGCATTAATAGTATTCCTCATGCTATTGCAATAGGATCTATCTTGTATGCAATTTTATGCACTATCAGATGTTTCATATATTTTGAAGGTTAAAATATATTCCAGGTGGACTCTGGTGGGAAACAATATATAACAGTCATGAACATTCTTAAATGCTTGATAAGCACTTCAAGATATGTTTTTAAATTACGGAGAACTATGAACTAAGAGTTTGTGGTTTTATTGATGTCAGTTCTCAGTAGAAAATGCTAAAGAAATATCCTAATCTGGAAAGTATTTACTTATAATAGTAGTGTGATCAACTGGAAAGAGTTCCCATTATGTATAACTACTTATTCAAATATTAAGCCTTATACATAGCTACTTTGTAAGTAGTAAAAGAAGCGATTTAGACAGTGAAGTTCATAACTGAACTTGAATGTGTTCCTATCATTGTTGATCCAATAGAGATTGTGATAACAATGGAATCATCACACAAGTGAAAGAAACCTGGGTCTCATTGGCGATCTAAGTCTGTATTGAGGCAGTATGTCTCTTCGGAAGAGATGATTCAAAGAAATGATACAAAGATTGAACAAATCCATCTAAACATACAAAAGATCTTGTGATAACGTTGTTGTCATAACATGATGGTCATAATAAATCTATATGTATTAGATACAATAGATGTTGGATCTATTTGCATAGGATTCTAGTGTTGTAATCTTTGTTGGACATTGATGTGTATAAATACCCATTAATTGATGCATTCAAGAGGCATATCTATTATTGAGATAAAAGTTATGTTATAAAATAATAGAGTCCATGGAATAAAATAATAGTAACTTATTAATCACAAAGAGTTTTGATTGTGAGATGTAAATTATATACTTATTCTTAAACTATCCCTAGTCAATGTAGCAATAAGATACGAATATCATTATTGTGGATAGACTAGCATGTGTCGCATTTCTTTCTTATGAAGAAAGTAATTGATGTCACAAGTTAGGATGTTGGGTTATCCGAATGGACATATGGTACACTATTAGTTGAACATGCATTGAATGACCCGCCTAGAGATACCACATGGTAAGCTATCCAAGCGTTAGTGGTAGGCCTCTAATGGACGGTTGTGGAATTGGTCTTTTGACTTGAGGCTACCATAGAATCTTATGTGATGATTGTTATACTTAGTCAGACATTAGATGAGACTTTAGGCATGAGTTATCAAGAAAATGGCGTCCAGGCATAATGAAAGTTGCATAAAGATTGTGAGTATCCAAGATGAGGATTTATCACTCCTGGATAATGGGAGATTATAACCTTCTTTTCACCTACTTTTGTTGACATAAATTCCTCGGGCGGGGTGAAGTTATGGGTTGAAAAGGTTTCATCATAACTTGGTTTGATCAACAAAGAGTTAATGTGAATAACATAATTGGTTGTTATGAGATGAGGTTGACGCTTATCTATATCTCTTAACCAATTAGGTTATATTAATAAAGAGATTATATTTCTATAGTAACCGTACATATAAAGACTTGTCATACCACATTACTTTCCAGTCACATGAGTTGCCTTGACACATTGCTAGATATCAATCTTGGACGGCGATGTGAACTAATCGTTCTGGGTGAATCGATGATAAATTAAAATAGAGATTTTGATTTCTCGTATTCTAATTGGATTAGAATAATAGTATCACGACGTTTGCCATCATGAGTAGGAGCCTAATCGGTCACACACAAAGGTAAGAGTTGGTGATTTGGAAAGGAAAGAGATAGTGATTGGAATGGACATTGTCCAAGTGGGAGATTATTAGAATCGATGTCCAAGGTCCAATTAATTGGACTGGGTCTAATCGGGCCGAATTAATTAATGAGATTAATTAGTTGGACCGCTCATTTTAGGCCCGTGAAAGCCCAAATATGATTAGGATTTTTCATCCTACAACTATAAATATACATCTTATGTTTAGGGTTTGTGATAGACTGTAGGGAAAATTCTTACGGCGAATTTTACACAATAAGATCGTGGACATTTTGTCGATTTCTTGCTAGCACATGAAATTGATAGAACCCTAAACATACTCCCATAATTGACTTTGAAATTGTTTGTTATTATGGAGTTCCAAATCCATTATTTTCGTTTAGATTACTGTTAGAGGCTGGATAATTGGACAGCTATGGTGACAAGCATTACTCCAACGATAAATCAGGATTTGAAATTCACGGCATTCATTGAAGAAGTATTTTTGTATCACAAATTCTTTTGAAGTACAAAGTTAATCCTAGGCATAGGAATTGGATGTTTATTTAATTTTTCGCTGTGCATATATTGTTCAATTCCTAACAATATCACTCTTACCTTCCAATAAAAAAGGTCCATCCAACCTATAATAATAACACTAATAACAATGCAAGCCAGGCATCAAGGGAGTACTAATCCACATTTTTTCTGAAAGGAAACTTCATTCATATATTAAACTGCCCCATGACGGATACAATCAGATAGGAAATAAGGGACACAATCAATCCAAAACCTATTATCAACCAAAATAATGGCATAATCAGTTACACAGTGGGCCATCATATTCTAATCTTTCAAGATATGATGACAAGAACTACATTCGCCACGAATCATTTAATCACGAATATCTCGGATAATAGGTGTGAGGGGCGCATCATGCTCCTCATCCCCAAGCCTTTGTACAACTGTCAAGTTATCACAATCCATTCGATTGGATTTGAGACTATTACGCGCCGCGAATAACAATTCTTCCTTCATAGCTATCACCTCCGCCACTTCATGTAGCGCTTCTCCCATCCTCTTTATCGCAAAGCCTCCCATGACCACCCCTAATCATCCTTCACTACTCCCCTAACAATCCTCCGTTCTATCTAATCATAGCATCTATGCATAAGATCAGTCCCTCATTATTCCCTTGCTTATTTTCCCATGCACAGGCGTTGTTGTCTTCCCTGGCGGTTCCCATTTTCATACATTGTTGTGCTTCCTAGTGGTTTTTGAGCAAAATCACAGTGTCGTTTGCTGTGTACTCCACCGACTGTAAATTTTCTCTATTATTTTGTGAATTTTGTTCATTCCATAGTATCCAATAGGCAACACAAATAGTCTCCAAAGTGTCTTGCTCACATGTATTGCCTAGAGCATCAAATAAGTTGAAAAGATCTAACTAGTCATTTTCTCTCAACCCCACCTCTACGAATCTCCAACAGTCCAGCTTTTTCCAAATCTTTCACACCCATTTGCAGCCGACGAATACATGTTTATCTGACTCTATTGCTCTACAACGAGGGCATCGCAATAGGGTAGAGATGTTCCTTCTTTCTAAGTTTGCCATTGACAGGAAGGCTCGTTGTGATAGGAGCCATATGAAATGTCTAACTCTCAGAAGGATATATAGTTTACATAATTTCTTCTACCATTCATTAGCCCCAGACACCCCATCTCATTCCCCCTAATTGTATGCTCAAGATGGTACATACTCTTTACCGAATATGATCCCTGTTTCATATGATGCCAAATAATCTGATCCGTCCCACCTCTCCCAATTGGAATAGCAAGGATTTGTACTGCATCTACTGGACAAAATTCTGATGTGATGAGTTCTGTATTCCACTCCTCTTTATTTTCTAATAAGTCACGAACTCGTTGCAGCCCTTCCACTGGTGGTGTGAGGATATGGAAGTTGTTCTCTGTTGGTACCCATAGGTGTCTCTAAATATCAATTTGTTGACCATCTCCCACCCTTCGCCTTGTCCTTTTTAATATTATATCTTTCCCTCATAGCAAGCTCTTCTACAGATATGGACTGCCTTGCTTGTCCCAGCCTCAAGGATATGATAATTTGGGAAGTATTTGTCGTTCAATAGCCGAGCTACAAGTGAGTTTGGTTTTTTTAATATCCTCCAGATTTGCTTAGCCAGTAGGCTCTTATTAAACACCTGAAGATCCCTAAACCCCATACCTCCCCGTGCTTTTAACTCACACATCTTATCCCATTGAACTCATGTAATCTTTTTTTGCACGTCGCCTGCTCTATACCAAAACTGCATGTACAAACTCCTGATCTCATTGCACAGAGTTAAAGGGATCTTGAAAAGACTCATAACATAAGTTGGTAAAGCTTGAAGCACTACTTTAAGCATCATATTCTTTCCTGCATAGGAAAACATGCCTCGATCCTGTCATCTAATCTGTTTCCATACCTTCTTTTTAATTACGCCAAAGTTTTTCTTTTTGTTCTTCCCCACCATAGCCAGCAGCCTAAGGTATTTCTCATGTTGGGCAATTGATTCAATGCCAAACAGGTTCCCAGTCTCCTGCCGAGTTCCCTCATCAACATTTGGCGAAAAGGTAATTGAGGTTTTCTGAATATTGACCTTCTGTCCAGATGCTCTCTCATGTGTTTCAATAATCTTTAGAATTGATTCGACCACCCTTCTAGTAGCTCGCCCAAATAGAACCGAATCATCAGTAAAGAATAAGTGACTAATCCTTGGGCCTATTCTAGTACGCCTCACATCGCATATAGTCCCTCTCGTTTCCACCTTTGTTATAAGAGAGGTGAAAGCCTCTGTACATAGAATAAATAGATAGTACGAGAGTGGACACCCCTGGCACAGTCTTCTTGTTGGTTCCACTGTTCTTTTGTATTCTGCATTGACGGTAAAAGTGAAAGATGGTGTGGATATACATTCCATAATGCAGTTTACTAGTTGAGGGGGAAATTCATTTTCCCTAGCACAGCTTCCACAAACCTCTATTTTGCCTGGTCATATGCTTTGCTCATATCCATCTTAAGTGCCAAGAATCTCTTTCTACTATTGTTCTTTTTATATAATGAGTGAAGCACTTCAAATGCCATGATGGCGTTATCTGTGATCAAATTTCCTGGTACGAAAGCTAATTGATTACACGATACTAAGGATGATAAGACCTGTTTGATTCTGTTTGCCAAGCACTTGGAAACAATATTGTAGAGTACATTACATAGGGATATGGGGCGATAATGAAGCAAAGACATATGGGATTTAACTTTTGGAATTTATACAATAGTAGTTCTATTCATAGTTCTAATGCTACTACCATTGTTAAGAACTTTAACGCAAGCAGAAGAAAATAGGACCTTTAAGTATATCCCAGTGGCTTTGGTAGAATGCAGCATTAAACCCGTCCACCTCAGGTGCCTTGTTAGGTTCCATGCTAAATAGAGATACAGTGAATTCATGTTTAGTGAAAAGTTCCTCTATCCTGCCCTGCTCTTTTTCGGTCAACTTCTTCTCAGTGCCCTCTATTCCTGCTTGTATGTCCTCACTTAATGGATTGCTATTTGTAAATAATTTCAAGTAATACTGTTCAATGTGGTGTATTAGTTTATCTTTACCCTCTATCCAGACCCCTACACTACCCTAGAGACTTCCGATAGTGTTCTTCTTCCTCCCAGTCGCCTGCATGTGAAAAAATCTAGTATTTCGATCTCCCTCCTTTAGCCATGTGACTTGGGTTTGGTTTCGCCAATCACTTTCCTCTCTTTGTTGTAACCCTTCAATTTCAGCCTCAATATCTACCAACTCAGCCCCCATTTTGTCTTTATAGGTAGTAACAAGTATGCTATTTCTTTCCTTTTTCAATTCCTCCAACCGACTCCTCCACCTGCCAAACTCATTCTTGCTCCAATTTTGTAACTCCTGACCCCATTTGTTGACCATTCCCGTCATATCCTCCATTGTAATTGTCTCATCTCTTTCCTTCTCCCATTGCTTTAGAAAGTCCTCCATCTTGCTATGATAATTTTCCTCATAAAGCCAGAAAGACTCAAATCGAAACGGGCGAGTATTTCGACTTCTCTTTGGTTCGTGCGACCCCCTCCCATCTTATGTATATAGGCCTGTGATCTGATTGTTCCAAAGCTATAGGTTCTCAATTGACATATTTGGCCATTTATCTCTCCATGTCGTGTTGCCTAAGCCTCTGTCCAACCTTACCATAATACAATGTTGTCAAGTTCTCCTATTATGCCATGTCATGATGGGCCCTATATAGCCTAAGTCCATGAAGTCACAGTCATCCACTGTTTGCCGAATCTTATCCATCCACACAAGAGGCCAAGAGTCACTCCTCTTTCTTCATATAGAAAAAGTGTTTCTACAAAGTCCCCACCAAAAAGCCATGCATACTCGCCTTGCTCATGCTATCGTCAGACAAACTCCCAAGATTGATCTCCATATTTGACAACCGTCATTTACCAACAGGTAGATATGGCCCATAGAGAAGGATCTTATTTGTATGTCCCACTCTTTAGTCCACAATAGAATTAAACCCCCACTCTGACCCCTGCTATCCACAATAAAATTTGAAGAGAAGCCTAATAAAGAACGTATATTCCCTGCCTTTGCTCCTTTTAGTCTAGTTTTAGACAGGAAAACTAGACTAGGGGAATAGGTGCAGATTAATTTCTGTAGTGATGCCAATGTATTGGGGTTCTCCATCCCCTGTACATTCCAGCAGAGGCAACTCATTGGGCACAGCGGTCCTGCATAGCAAGACTCGCCATTTCTACATGTTGGTTATCATCCATGTTCACCTCATTATCCTCAAGAACCAGTTAGAAATTCTATCAACTAAACAAACCAAGGAATTAAACAATTACTCCTTCAGACCATTACTTAACCAGTTAACCTTATATATAAGGTAATCCCATGAGATCAGTCCTCAAAATACCTCTGACCTGACCTTTCAATTCATTAGGCTGGAAAATCTTCAACCCTTGAATTAATTGACCTTCATTAGCAAACCAATACGCAGCCAAATTCCCTTCCCTGAAGATATGCCTATTTTTTCTACCAAATTCAGCCTCATATTTTCATCATCTCAACCGGCATATGTAAAATGTTGAACACTCTAAAGCCTCAATTTGTATGCCACAATAAGTTGACTAACAGTTTGGAAATCAGATTCAACCAAAATATTCATCAGATTATTATCAAGAAGGAGACACAACTTGATTCCAGAATGGCTCTAAGTTCAGATGGGGCTGGACCTGTAGCTTATGAGGCCCCAAGTAAAATTCAGAAAATGGGCTCTACAGTGATTGATTTTTATTTTTATTATTATTTTTAAATAATATGTTTAAAATGAAGCAAAAAAAATAAAAATTTAGTTATTATTATTATGACCGACAATATACCATTGAATAAATAATGCTTCACCCACTGAAATTTGATTTTTTTCTCTAATATTGTTTTTCCTTTTTCTTTGAATGAGTTGGGTTGTGGAAATGAATGGCTGCATAACATTTTTAAATTTGTAATACTCCTCAAATTCGAAATATATCTTGTTTTCATTTTCTGATAGATGATAAATATGAAAGGAGATAATTAAAAATTATGAAGAGAATGAAATAAATTGAGTTTCAAAACGGTAAAAATATTTGAGAGAGAAGAAAATACGGTACAAATATATATATATATATAAATAAAAGCAACAAAGTCTTGGAATCTTTTATACTACATTTTTCCGCCCATTTTTTGCCGTGAGTTTTTCTTTTCTTTCTTTTTCCCCCCACCTGATTTTGCTTTTTTGGAACCAACTAATCTTAATTTTTTCATTATCCAAATCTGAATACCTAAATTGTGGTCTTCAAAATAGAAATTTCAATCTCTAATTGCTAACCTTTCCTTAAATCTCGGGCCTTTCACTTATCAAATTTGGATTTCACGTTTGTTGTTCCCGTTTTTAATTTTTAAAATTAATTATTATATCTTATATTCTATGGGGATTCTCTAATTTCCGTGTGATATATGCACACTTCCCTTTCCATACATATAAATATTATATCTTTCTAATTTTATCCTTTTTATGTTTCAAAAATTGCATATATTGAACTAATTACGGGATTGTCATCTCATTTGTGTCCACTTGCCGATTGGAATGGACCTATCTATTTTGAAATTTTCTAAGAAAATAGATAAGACTCCTTATAGTACTTGATCTATTTTGACACGAATCTAACAAAAGCAGCTCCGCACAGTACTTGATCTAGTTTTGTAGAAGTACTCATCTATTTCCTCCTGCTCTTTTTGTTTCCATATTCAAATTGTTATTATATATATGAGTCTTATTTTTAGGAATTAAGGGTATATTGTTAGGGTATATCGTTAATTCTCTTTGATTTGGGTTTTTTTACACAGTACTTGATCCTTAATTCTTAATGCGGTTCTACTTCTTCGATTATTCACTATGTCTATTATAGTCTTCGTTTTAGACAATTTTTTTTCAATAAAAAATTCCTTACTTGACAATAATGGTTGAGAGTCATATGGTGTCCCAGAAAAGCTTCGGAACCTAGATTATGGAAATGATGTTGGTTGATCAAGAAGTTAGTTTTGGTACTGTTATTCTTTTTTTTTTTTGAAAGTTTTTGTTCTTTTTGTTTGTTCTTAAAATTTCTTTTTTTAACATTTCTGTTGATTTTTGTTTCTTTTTTTTTTTCAATAAAAAATTCCTTAACGAGCAACAGTTGGATATCTTTTAAAAAAAAAAAAAAGTTTGGATTTCTTAAACCATTCATTATCTTAATGGCAATGTTGTAACAAGGTACGACATCATAACAAATGAGAATTATTTGATTTGAAAGGACATTTAGCGGTCATGTTTTGTAAAAAAAATAATTTTTCTTGCATTAGATGAACAATTCTACTTGGAGGGCACTCTGAAGGTTCTTAAGGTGGTTCTCAAAATTCTCTAAGGACATATGCCTATAGAAAAAAACCAAAAAATTCTGCATTAATATTATTATTATATCCAAAAAGAGAACAATTATATGCCATTATTGGGCGCATAGGCTATAGTTCCAATAAGCATTCATCGTTTTCAACTTATCTCTAAAATCTTGATAAATGTACTTAATTCTTTCAAATTTTATTTTTACATTTGATTAATAAACTCTTTAAATGACAACGAGGGCCTAAATACATTGAGTACTATGCCCATACATTTTCTGCTTTTTATTTCATGGTATTGTATTTTTTTTGAGGTTGAGATTTCCTTTTTCTTTCAAAATTTGTCATGTCAATCTTTCCAACATATTGTATTTAGATTTAATTGTGATGATTAAACCTTTCCAATAATATATATTTACTTGGTGGAGCACGAAGGTTGAAAATTCTAATAGTAGTTCTCTTGAGGAGACTTTTGTTCAACATTCATGGATTCTCAAGAAATTTTTTTTGTCAGAAATGCTTATTGTTAAATATTTCTAAATAAATTTATTTGCTTATTTTAGATGTTTTGGAGCAATTCATGAGATGAATGGGTTTCTTCCCCAAATTTGTTACATGCAAAGGCGGTGTAATACATAGATTTGCATAGTAGGCTATTAATCATTAATTTCCTCTATACTCTATCATATTAGGGAGTGGAGTTTTTTCTTTCTAATTGACATGACTATTGTATAAATTTCTAAATAGTGATCCTATTTCATAGACGTGATTCTATTCTCTAACGAGACTATTGTATAATTTTTTATTTTTTATTTTCTAAAATGTGATTATATTTACATACATGACAACAAATAGTTTAAAGGTCAAGATGCTTTTATGTCCAATGATGATCATGTATAAACTATTTACATCAATTTAGCATCTACAAGTGACTTTTTTTTTTTAATTTCTGTAGTATTTGATATATTTCTTTGGTTCGTTTTATTCAAATTTGTAAATGTTTTGATATTCTCCCCTATAAGTGGTGCCAATGAAAATTTTAATTTATATCACATTTACTTAATTAATTTTACATTGAAAGTCTTTCCGTACAACGTATGAGTACATAACTAGTTATTATATAATAATGTATATGTAATTATATGCTGTGAATGACACATTCTCAATTATAAGTGTATAGCCTAATCCCCCACCAAAAAAAAAAAAAAAAAAGAAGGAAGATGAAGAAGAAGAAATTTTGAAATTGGGCCTCTAGCCATCTTGGGCCCTAAGCAAGAGCATTGTCCGGCTCTGAGTTCAGCCATTACAATAGAAACCTGCCCTCACTTTTCACAAAAAGCAAACAACATTTTCTCTTCAAACTTTCTCAGCTTTTAGCAATTTTCTGTGTCTTGTAATAATACAATAATTAGTCTTTCGTTACACACTGAAGCCTTATTTTAAAAGGCAAGCATAAATCCTGCCGCCTCGATACCTATCTTTTACGCCTTGACATGCTTCACACATCAGGACACAAGTTTGAGACACTTTACGTCAAGACTTGCACATCCAATATTGAGGCGTACACCTTTGAGGCATTTCCTCCTAAGAGCCTAAGCCTCTAGCATCTCATTAGAATTTATTTTTTTTAAAACATTTAATGAATTTAGAGTTTTGACAGAGAGAGCCCAAGTTAATTGCTGATGTTTTGCTATACTCAAGACTATGGTGGACTTTTTTGTCATTTGCTAATACTGATATTTTTATTTGCTCTTTTTTGGTTTGTTTTTCTCTTTGCTTCTATTGATACTTATAGTAAGGATGGTTAGTATCTACTAAAGGAATGCCAATTTAATTCAAATTTTGTTAATTATTGTGAGTCTTAATAATTAGGTTTCAAATGCCACGTATGGGATGTGCACTTATCATCCCAGTTATTACAAGTTCCAAACTAGTCGTTAGATTCATACACAATAGCAATGTATTATGTGATAGATATACATTTTAATCAATTTAATTTATTTAGTATAAAACAAGTTACTTTACATTGTTTTACAACGTTTTGAAAATTTTTGTTTTGTTCATTTGCATGTGTATCAATTGGTTAATATACTTCCTAATGCCACCTACGGTGTTTCATGCAACATCATAGTCAATTAATATTTGCAAACTAATGTTTTCGTTCAAAATAGCAACATGTGATGTTGTATGTATTGAAATATTGATCAATTTATTTTTTTACGTTGAAACAAGTCATTTGATTTTGTTTTATCATGGTTTGTAGCATTTTATTCAGCCTGTCGTGAGGCTTACGCCTTAATTGCCTCAAAACTTACACCTTCCCTCAACAATGCGTAGTACCTCGAGACACATATCCATCTTTTAATACATTGAACTGAAGAAAGAAATAGTAATAAAGAAAACTATTAATTCCACTCCACAAAAATAATGCCTTTGCATTTTTCACATAAATTAAGAAAACTTAATTTTATTGGAAAAGTACAATATAAGAATATATATATATATCCTAATATACCCTTTCATTTATTTACTATTTCACTTCAATTATTGGTTTTCATTGACTATAATGGCAACGAGGCGGGTATGGGTTTGGTATGCCTCTGCCGCAACCCTGCCCCATTTGTAATTACCCTCGGCCCCGTACCCAATTCAATTGGGTTTGGGGTGGGATAGGGGTCGGTAAGGTTCGAGTTGGGTTGGCAAAAAATACCAGTTACTGGCTCTGTTTTATTTATTTATTTTTCTTAATAAAATTCAAAAATTAAAAAAAAAAAAGAGAAATACATAAAAAAACATTCAAATAACATGAAACTGACCAAAATAACAATAATCTAATATTTAAAGAAAATCTATATATATATATATATTATATATATACACACACATATACACACATAGAAGCATAATAGTTTCTTTTTTACCATTTCCCGCCTATTTTCACTTGATAAATCAGGTTAAGTCATCGCGACCATTCACTTTATCTTATAATCTTGGCCATTTTTTTTATTATAGGTTTTTAATTTTTATTTTATTTTATATTATTTATACCAAAATAACAATAATCTAATATTTAAAGAAAATATATATATATATGTATATATACACACAAAAGCATAATTGTTTCTTTTTTACCATTTCCCGCGTAGTTTCACTTGCTAAATCAGGTTAAGTCATCTCAACCATTCACTTTATCTTGCAATCTTGGCCATTCTTTTTATTATAGGTTTTTAATTTTTATTTTATTTTTGATTATTTATAGATATATTTCATTAGCTTATTATTATGACTATATTTTCTAATTTTTATTTCCAATCACTAAATTAGATTTCATTTTATCCAGAAATATCTCTATTTGTTTATTGAGATTTTCATTCCTTCCTCATTCTATCTAAGATTTCTCAAATCTCTCACTTTACATTTAAACTTTCCATTCCTCATCTTGAGTAGTTTATTTTTGATCAATTTTCTTAATTTTTGGTTTCAATTTATCTCACATCATGTGGTTACTTCTGGATTGGTTTTAGTATTCGCCAATATTTAGAAAATCAGACCTACCATCGAATCGGAAAAGCTAACTATTTAAGGTCATTGGAACGATATTAATTAAATAATTGAAAAAAATAATTTTTACCTAAAAGAATGTGGAAAAAGAACGTTCGATCTTATAATTTTTTGATATTTACCATTTAAAAAATGTTGGAATTATATTTCTTTTTTAAGAGTCACTGAAAATGTGATTTTAGGCATAGAAAGAGAATCAATCTCACATTGATTTTTTATTGAAAAGAATTGACGTACACATATATTAAGCTACTTGGAGAAGGTTATTCATTGACATGCCCCCCTCTAGTACCTCTAACTTACTTGAGGTGGGGAGTGTCAGTTTGGTATCAAAGCAAGGTTTTGGTATTTATGTTGCATTGTGCCAGTATGCTAATGTGGTAAATCTAGATAATCATGTAATGTGGTGACAAGGCTTGCAAGTGTAAGAGATGTTGCCCAAAACTTCCGTTGCTCTATAGAGGTAATGGAAAGAAAGTTGAGAAGTGCATGATTTAATTTATGATGATATATAATTATTGGAAGTTTGCATGGTACATTATGAAGAACATGTAGTCTGGGCAGTTAGTAATAATTGAATATAGCAATATACTTCATCTTATAGATGTTATGTGATACATATTGTTCATTCTTGTGTAAGGATACTAGATGAAATGAAATCTTGAATGTCATATAAGATTTTTGATTATTAATAAGTACTAGAATGACTTTGTTGAATCATTTAGCTAGTGGAGAAGTTTTGATTAGAAATAAAGGTAACAAGGAAAGGAAATGAGAAAAAGAGTTTGAAGGAAAATTTAGAACATTGACCGTTTTCTTTTCAAATGGTAAAATTTTGGGTAATGTAGATTTAGCAAGGGTAAGAGTTAAGGGAAGTATTTTGGAAACTATAAAGTTATTATATGATATGATGGTATGCTGTGAATCAAGGATGACCTAGAATCTTTTAGAAAGTCATCTGATTCGGTAAATTCATTTGAGAAATCACTATTAGCTAATCGTGTGTGTAATAATTGTTTCTTTGAGGTGTATGGACAAGACTTGAAAGTGAGTCTGATATCATTTGGGATTTATGATTTTGATGTTATATTGGATATGTACTACGTAGCTGGGAAGCATGCTTTATTGGATTGTCCTCAAAGAGGAATAGTATTAAATTAAGTGAGCATGACAACGGAAAATTATTTTACAAGTTAGTATTGGTCTTATTATCCTAAATGTGATATTTGATATGGACACTGACGTCAGAGAGTAATTCAAAAGGAAATGCAAAGTGTCTTGAAGAAAAGATGCAGGTATATTGGATGTCCTAACGGTATGGGATTTTATAATATATATTTCTAGGTGAATTTCAAGATTTCACCCATGTAGAAAGATTGAAATTTTGATTAATCTAATTTTGAGGAAATAACTTCTGCCTTATAATTTGGAGAAAATATGGGAAAGAAGGATGCGATGAGGAAGAAGAGCTAAGAGACAAGCAATACAAAGTAAGTTTCATCTTGTTTCTACCCTTATTTTCATTAAGAACAAGTTATGGGTTCTTTTCTAGGGTTCATGGAAAATTCTTCTAAGGTTAAAGATTTGGTTATAATCATTTTTCTATGGCTTAATTGTTTGGGATGATATGGTCCATGGGATGTGAAAATGGAAGCCTGTGATGTGGGTATTGAAGTGGGAATTCATGGTGCAATATGAGCTATACAAAAGGGAAATGATGGTTTTATGAGTTTAATTATCTATTCAAGGTTCTTGGAATATCGGTTTTGTTTGAAACGTTAAAGATTTAAGTATATGTGTTGATTTAAAGATTTGGAACAAGTTGACATATTGTTAAGCCCTATCTTGGTTATTTTGTGATTAAAGTTATGCGGTTAAAGAGTGAGAAGTTAGCATTAAAATTGGGAAATTTTATAATGGAAAGAAGGGACACCAAGGCTGACTTTTGTGAGGAAAATGATGTTGGGGTTTTAAATTCATGAAAATTATGATACTTTGTTAATTAAAGTATGGTGAAAGATGGCCACAAGAAACGAATATATTATACGTAAAATATCAAGTTTAACACGGTTGGCCAATAATGTGAAAATGAGTAAGAGTTAAATTGTGATTTATTAGGTTATTGATTTTAGTCGATATGCATGAATATAATGTGATATTGGTAAAGTATAAGTTGTAATAAAAGTCTATTGGCATTATGTATTCTTTAGAGATTTAGTAGTTTGATACCATTTAATTTGTGAATCTGAATAAAGATTGAATTATGGGGAAGAGATTATGTAAATCATGATAGTTGAGAAGGTAAACTAGTACAATGGGTGATTATGGAAAGAGTATATGTATAGAAAGAATGAAGGGAATAAAATGATTTGATAGCTTATAAGATTAAGGAGGATAAGTGATCACATAGGAAATGAGATATTTTTGGATACAAGAAAAGAAAGGAAAAAGTATATTATACAAAGTTGAAGTTAAAAGGGAATTACAGCTTAAGTGATAAATATATACTATCATATGTGGTTGAGTTAGTAGAGATTAGCAATTAAGTGATTGTAAGTGAAACGAGTGGAAAGGAAAAAGGGGGAGAGATTTGAAAGAAGCATTTTAAAGTTCGTTTCTTATCATTTATCATGAATGGGTTTAAGGGCTTAGAACTATGAGTAATTACAAGAATCTTGCTATTAGAACTTACTTACGAACATGTGGCTAGTGAACATGAAGTCATGTATAGAATTGGAACCATGATATCAATATGAATATTAATTAAGAAAGGCAAATGATGATTGATTTTGAGTTACATTTGCTATTGATATTTTGGAAATATGATGCCACAATATCTTACAAGATGAAGGGATATTTAAGGTGATTACAAAAGTGGACAATTATGGCCATGCGTTAAATGAATTAAGCATGAGAATTATATGGAATTAGAAGAAAAAAGTAGCTAGAAGAAAGTGATTATGGTTAAAGTTTCATTGTTAAGTCTTGTAAAGACTTTAGAGACATGATATCATGATCCATTGCAAGGTTAGACAATATATGAAGAGGTTATGGTGAAAATGTCAACAGGGGCAGTACGTGAAGTGAAAAGATTACAAATGAAAAGAAGTTGAGTATTAATACATATGACTGAAGTTATTAAGTTAATGAACTATGCAAGTCATACATGAAATTTGGGAAAATGAAGAATGAAAGACTTAGTTAGCAAGACATAAAAGTTGGCTAAGGGGCACATTGCATTAGTAAGTCATTTGAAGGTCATATGTTATGGAAGAACTACATAGGAGAGACTGATGGTCACATGGATTCTTATAATTTCATTTTTCAGACCTTATGATTGTTGAATTTTGAGAACAAAATTCTTTTGAAGGGGGTGAGTATTGTGACATCCCAAATTTTATGGACCAAAAGTCAAAGGTTGAGTAGTCAAGTCAAGGTCAAAATTTAATTATTTGATTCAAAGTCTAAGTAATCAAGGGTTTAAGAGGAGAAATTAAAGATTGAAGGACTTTGGGTAAATAAGTTTTTGTTAAGGATCAATTTAAATTACTTACAAAAGTTGAGGGCCTTAAGTGCAAATTACTCTATTTAAGCAAGAAATCTTGTATTTTGGAGTCAAAACACACACTACACTCACGCTGGGAACGGAGGGAACCGAGAAATGGAGAAGAAAAATTGGGAAGAAAGAGAAAAATAAGGAGAAAATGGAAGAAATGGGAGATTTTGCACTTTTTTAGCATGGTTTTGAACATGGGTGTTGATTTTCTTCAGTGAAGTGGTGATTTTTAGGGTTTATATAGTTTGTAATGGATGATGATTTTATGATTCATGCTTAATAATTGTTCTATATGTCGTAAGAAGGATGAGTTTTAACTTAATAACTTTAATAACATATTATTATGAGATTGTCATAAACCATAGATGTGAAGTTTGGGGATTTTGTGGATTATAGTTGGTAAAAGTGATCTATGGCAAAATGGTGGTAGAACAAAATGAGTAGAAAATGAGTTATGAATTCTATGTTGTGGCTTTTTTCTTAATAAACATGAATATGGATATTTGAAATCATGGTGTAATGATGCTTGAGAAATGGTCTAAGAATAAAAGTGATAGTTAATAATAGGTAGTAGTGGAAATGTTGAAAGTTAAGTGGAAAAATATTATGAAATGAATGTGTTTGGTGCTATTGAGAATTTGTGACTTTATGTATTATAAATGAATAAGGAAGTGAAATAAGTTAAATGTGAATGGATAAAGTGGATAAATGAGATATATGAATAATATGAGATTCTAAGGTTTGAAGTTATTGGTTTTAACTTTAGAAATTATTTAAGAACATTTAGTTCTCTTTTTTACTTTGCCTGATGTTAGAGGATGTGAATATTAAAGTGATTAATAAAAGGACTTTAGACAAAATTATAATACATATTGTTCTGCCCTTCAAAATTTAAAAGGTCATAAATGATAGTATACGATGAATTTTAACAAGATACAAGTTGGAAAATGATCTTCTATGAGTCGTCTATTTTCCAAAATTTAAATTATCTAAAATTTGAATGACACCATTTAGAGACCGGTAGGAGTTTTTATGACATGTTTTGTGAATATTGTCAGTTTCTACCCGAGAACAGATTTTGAGAAGTAGAAAAATATTTTGGTATTCCCAACGTGGTTTTCTTGAGCTCAATTTCATATATGATGAACATATATGAGTTTCCTATCTTCTAGGAGAATTTCATAAACATACGACATCATTTTTTATTTTAAAATGGTTTTGAATGGGCATTGCCCAAACAGGGGAAAAACTTAATGACCCTAGTTTGAAGAGTGAGCTAAGTCTTGATTCAATAAGTAGTGCTCATGTTTAATGGAAGAATTTAGTTAAGTGTAGAAATAAAGAGTAATTATTGAGCTTTCTAATTTAGCAAATAATGATGAAGGTGATTGCTTAAACTAGAAAATCTTCGATTAGTAAGTAAGTTAGAAGGCATATAGTAGGATTGAGAAAAGATAAGTAAAAGAATTGAGTTATATGTGTGAATTGCGAAATGGAAACGAATTAAATGTTAAGCAGAATTTTTATATGATGTCACAGGAAATGATAAAGATCAAAGGAAATGAAATGCGAAGGGAATCTATGTTGCTACTTAGCTGGTGAGTGGAGCCTTTCCTTTTTTTTTCCTTCTAAATGAAATACGCTATGCTTTGATTTCACCGAAACTTGCAATATTTTATGATGAATGTATTTCCTATGAAATTTCAAAAGTTGATATTTCTTAGAAAAGTTATGTGGATCTTCTCTAGAAAAGTTTATGTGGAGTTTTATGTAAACACAATGCTCATGATTTTTAGACAAATGTTTGATTTGAAATGTGATTTATGATGTGTGAAAACTCTCAAATTTGTATCCAATGTTATGAATATACCACCTATGGGTGAAGGGGCCTATGGCTCAAGTTGTTAATACAATACGCCGCCCAGTCGAAGGGGCCTAATGTGCTTGCTATGGCTCAAGCTGGTTGTTGTGCCGCCTAGGGCGAAGGGGTCATAAGATACCTATGGCCGAAACTGGTGTCTACGCGCGTATGACTTGATATTATGATAATGAGATGTTGGATACTCTTTGGGGAAAATTCTATGATGATCTTGAAAAGAAATGATTTTTATGATATTTTCTAGTGAATTTTATGATGATTATTAAATGAAATGATATTCATGATATTTTCTAACATGTAATGATTTTATTGATGATGATGTTATGTTGGATTTACGACGATCATTAAGTGACAAGATGTTCATGATGTTTTCTCGCATGAAATGATTCTATCAATGTTGACGTTATGCCGAAATTATGTTTCAAATTATGAAAACCGAGAAGTGGTTTGTACATTTTATGAGATTTTTTTCAAAAGATATAATTTCACTTTTCAAGCATGATTATTTTAAAACTCCACTCACTGGGCTAATTAGCTCATATGTTTTTTTTTAAATGATTTTCCTTCCATGCAACACTTGGAGTTTGGGCAACACATGGTAGTTGAGCTTGCTACTTCAAGAATTCGAGCCACCACATAAAGATTGTTACAGGTTTTGTTCTTTTGAAATATAGGCTTTGAATTATACTTGGTTTTGTATATATCTTCATATATGAATTGTGCCTTGAAAATGAATGAGGAGTTATGAGCTTGATGTTGGGCGTTGGCACAGGTTGACTTTGTTGGATTTTTTTTTTTTTTTTTGAATCAAGCATATTTATTCATTCATCAAATCGGAGTTTAATAAATTGACAATTAAAGATGGAGGAAAATGAAACCACTCAATGGAGTCTAACAGAGAACCAGCCGCCCGAGCAAGGATATGGGCTGCTTGATTCGCAGATCTCCTAACCCCTAACGCAGGGCAATTCCCCGCAAGCAACCCAAGATAAGAAAAATCCGGGTCGGTCCTAGTAGGTGCATTGAACACAATGAAGGCATCCATCTCCACCGTATGCACTAAAGGGAAACGCGACTTGAGCCAACTTAAAGCTTCTCTGACTCCCAAAACTTCAGCAATATTTGGATCGAAATCCCCATGCAATACTACTGTTTTAGCAGCCACAAAGGACCCGTTTTCATCCCCAATAACCATGCCCAATCCCACCCTCTTTCGAGCCTTGAAAATGGCAGCATCAGTGTTAATTTTCATGGCACCTGGTGCTCGTTTTTTCCATTGGAGAGAGCCATTTTCCTGCTGTGGATGAGGTAGCGCCAAAGTAGCTGAACAGATTGGGCATCCCTCCATTGCTGAAGATAAGATCTTGCAAAATTTACCACCTTAAGAACAGTAAAGGACTTGGCGTTCCATACAACTTTGTTACGGTTGTCCCAGCAGATCATAGCAATTGTACCCCAATCATCCTGTTCATTTGCTTCAAACATCAAAGATAGCCACTCTTTAAAATTAACAACATTTCCTATCTTTGAAATAAAACCAACCGCCTCCCACACCTTCTCACTAAAAGGACAGTGCACAAGGCAATGAAGGATAGACTCAAAAGCTTCATGCAAACTGGACTACTTAATTCCACCTCAACTCTTTTTAGATGCAAAAGATCCACCGTAGGCAAAACATTTGAAGACGCATGCCATAAAAAATTCTTAACTTTACTTGGAACCTTCAGTTGCAATAACATGTTCCAAAAAGGGTAGATAGGCACGCTCGAGAAATATGGATTCTCTGAAAAAAGAATTCTATATCCACTGCGTATAGTGTAATTTCCTTTCAACTCATAGAGCCAAAATAAGCGATCTCTTGTGTTACGAGAGCTCAAAGAAACGTTCAAAATTTGCTTACGGTCCCGGTCATTGAAGAGATCATGCAATAAATCCAAATCCCATGCCAAATTCCCTTCCAACATTAACTGATTAACTGTGACTGAGTCCGCGTCCGGAATCGGTAAAGATGAGACAAAAGCATGTTGTGGGTCTAGCAACCATGGATCTTTCCAAGCCCTAATGGAATCCCCTCTGCCCACACGCATTCTGCATCCCTTTTGGACTAAAGCTTGGGCTGCCATGATGCTTCTCCATATATAACTCTGGTTGTGGCCAATTTTTGCCTCTAGGAAACTTGATGAAGGGAAATAACGAGCCTTATACACTCGAGACACTAGGCAATTTGGCTCAACGGAGAGTTTCCACCCTTACTTCCCCAATATGGCTAAATTAACGTCATGAAGCTTCTTGAAACCGAGTCCTCCTTTGTTTTTTGGCAAGCACATCCGATCCCAGCTTTGCCAATTAATCCCTCTAGAGTTCCCTTGTTTTGAGTGCCACCAAAATGAGTTCATCATGCATTCAATTTCAGTAAAAAGATCAGAAGGGATAAGGAATATACTCATAGTATAAGTAGGGATGGATTGAATAACTGCGTTGAGTAGAATCTCTTTCCCGACTCTTGAAAGAAACTTTTCATTCCAGCCTTCCATTCGTTGCCATATTCTATCCTTAATATATGCAAAAAATATCCCTCTTCTTTCTCTCTATCATGGCCGGTAACCCCAAACACCTGTCAAAACCATCTTGAGCTTGGATTCCAAAGAGATCACATATGGCAAATTTTCTAGCCGAAGCAACATTAGAGCTAAAGAACAATGAAGACCTCTGATAATTGATTACCTGCCCAGAATCCCTCTCATATTCAGTCATAAGTTGTTTGATCTTATCTCCTTCACTTGTATTAGCCCGAAAAAAAAAGACTATCGTCGGCAAAAAATAAATGGGAGACAATGGGAGCGTTACGGGCAATCTTCCAACCATGGAGATGACCAGAAGAAACCATATTGTTTATATATGTCAAGAGACCCTCAGAGCATATAATAAATAGATAAGGAGATAAGGGGTAGCCTTGGCGATGACCCCATTGAGGAAAGATAGAGCCAAATTCCATACCTCCATGGGAGACGCTAAACCGAACAGAAGTGACACAAAGTAAGATCCAATCAACCCATCTTTGATGAAAACCCATTCGAAGCATGATACTTTTCAAAAATCCCCACTCAAGCCTATCATATGCATCGCAAATGTCAATTTTGAGAGCTGCCACTCCCTCATTGCCTTGAGTTTTCCTCTTCATGTAGTGCAATATTTCAAAAGCTACCATGACATTATCGGTAATAGATCTTCCTGGAATAAACGCACACTGGGCATCTGATATAATCTCAGCAAGAATAGGCTTAAGAGATTGGCAAGAATTTTTGCAATAATTTTGTACAAGACATTGCATAGTGAGATGGGTCGGAGATCTTTCATGGACTCGGGATCATTTTTCTTAGGAATGAGGACAATCATTGTATCATTTAGCCCCGTTGGAAAACTACAATTATTCAAACAATCCAAGACAGCCGACACAACATCATCCCCAATAATATCCCAGTGGAATTGATAAAAGGCCGGATTCATATCGTCGGGGCCAGGAGCCTTATCTAGATGCATGCTAAAGACCGCATTCCTCACCTCTTGGGCAGTAAAAGGTTCGAGCAAGGCTTCATTTTGAGCTTGAGTGATAGGGCTATTCATCATGGAACTCACTGCCTCCGGTTGTGAGCTACTACTGCGTGGACCCAAAAAGTGAGTGGAAATATCTTACCATAATGTCTTGAATACCCATGGCATCATTGACCCAATTTCCATCATTATCTTTTAGTTTATGAATTGAGTTTTTCTTCTTCCTGCCAGTTGCCGCCCGATGGAAATATTTTGTATTGGAATCACCCTCTTTAAGCCAAAACTTTTTAGAACGTTGTTTTCAATATATTTCTTGTTGCTGTAGGGTATAAAAGTATTCCAACTGAGCTTTGTTAAACTCCCGGACGGACGAAACGTCTCTACGTTGATGAAGGCGATGCATGATCTCCTTGTTGCATTGAATATTTTGTCTGAATCTACGCCGCCCTTCTCCACCACAGGCGGTTAGGTCCAGACCACAAAGTTCAAGGCGATGGAGAATAGAGATGCCCGAATGATTCTCCCAGCTTTGTCTAACAATTTGTTTGCAATCAGACTCCCTTAGCCAATAATTTTCGAATTTAAACTTTCGAGCTTTGGACCGAGGAGCAAAGTAATAAGGCAGTAGCAATAATGGGGAATGATCAGAAGAAAAAAAGGCCATGAAAGGCAAAAAGGCCATGAAAGTCTCCTGGAGTGAAGACGAGGATGACATGTCTGGCTCAGGATCAGAAATGTCATCAGCAGAATAGATTACTATCCAGACCGCACATATCCAGCCTAAGTCCGGCTCTACAAACTACCTCACTGCTAACACTGCAAAATCATCTTCTAGTGAGGATAAATCATGTCCAAACTGTGCAGTATTGAAAAATCAGCCGATAACAGAACAAGATAAATCTGACATGCTTCAAGTCATGATTGAGTTTTTCGATGATGAAGAGAAGGATCTGCACAAATCTATTGATCAAAAAGATGAGCAGATCAATCAACTAAAAAATTGATCTGGGGCATGCCAATGAGAGAATCAAAGAGTTGACAATTAGAGCTGTAAAATTGAATGAAGTCCTAAAGTATGGAAGACCTTCGGGGGATACATTTGGACTAGGATACGAAGGAAAAGGAAAAGCTGTCTAGCAGACAGTTTTTGTGAAAGAATCAGAGGAAAAACATAATTCTGGACCTAAGCAGGATACGTCTGGATCATCTTCGAGCAAAACTATTTAAGAGAACAGTGCACCAAAACAGCAACAATATAATACCAGAAAACAACCTGTTATTGTCAGACCAGTTCAGAACTCCAACGTGTATGGTAAGGTCGGACAGGTAAATTGCAACTTTTGTGGTGAATTTGGTCACGATGTCTTTACTTGTCAAAAATACATTAACTTGATCAACACACACAAAGTCAAAATACCTGAAGTAAAAGGTAAGGTAAAACAGGCTTGGGTGAAAAAGGGTGAGTACAAGAGTTATGTTGTGAATCTTTCTTTAAGTGCTTTAATCTCTAACACTTGGTATTTTGATAGTAGATGTTCTAGACACATGACAGGTGACTTGAATATGTTAACCAACTTTCAAAGAGGTGAAACAGGTATAGGTACATTTGGTGATGGACAACAAGTTCACATTGAAGGATCTAGATATATCTGCATTGAAGGCTTACACACTCTAAAAGATGTTCTATATGTATCTGGACTAAAAGAAAATCTTTTGAGTATTGGTCAATTATGTGATGACAATCTTAGAGTGCTGTTTTCTAAAACTGAATGTAAAGTTTTTGATCTTGATCCAGATTCAAACTTGCTTGGACAAACTTTACTTAAAGGTGTTAGGTCTAGTGATAAATGTTATGTATTGAATCCAAAACTTACTTGCAAAATTGCTAGCACTAGCCCTGCAGAACTTTGACACAAGAGATTGTGTCACATAAACTTTCAAAGTCTACTCAAATTGACCAAAAGTGGAGCTATTAGAGGTATTCCAGAATTGAAAACAATTCCTGAGAGTATATGTGAATCATGCTTGAAAGATAAGCAAACCAGAAATTCCCACAAAGCAGGTCAGCGCCTATCTAAACTGAAATTATTGGTGGTAAGAGCTACATATATGTCTGTGTTGATTATTTTTCTAGATATACTTGGGTTGATTTCATTATAGAAAAGTCTGATACATTTGATAGATTTTGTATTTTGTTCCAAAAGCTTTCAAATGAAAAATCTGATAAAGGTGTTACAATGAAAAGAATCAGAAGTGATCATGGCAAATAGTTTGATAATTCTTATTTTTCTGATTTCTATGATAAATATGGTGTCATGCATGAATTCTTTGCACCTAGAACTCCTGAACAAAATGGTGTAAATGAGAGGAAAAATAGAAACATGCAGGAAATTGCTAAAGTTATGCTTAATAGTAAGAAATTACCTGCTAAGTTATGGGCTAAAGCAATCAACACTGCATGTTATATCATTAACAGAGTAACACTTAGACCTAAAACTAATCAGACTCCACATGAAATTTGGAAAGGCAGAAAATCTAAGTTGAGTTATTTTCATGTTTTTGGTAGTAAATGCTATATCTTGAATGATAAAGATCACTTGGGTAAATTTGATGCCAAATCTGATGAAGGGGTCTTTGTTGGATACTTTGAGAATTCTAGGGCTTATAGAATTTATAATATGAGAACTCAGAATATTATTGAGTCTGTAAATGTTAAAATTGATGATACTGCTGACTACTCAGTTTATTTATAGGAGCCTGATATTGAAAATCTGGAAGTCATCATAGTATAGAATCAGACTGACAGAACTTAGTGAAAACACATCCTACCTCAGACAAACGCATCAGGACAGGAAAATCCTGAGCAAGATACATCCCGCTGAGGTCAAAATGAACAAACTGCAGAATCTGAGTCTGAATCAGAACCTGAATCAGAACCAGAACCTAGACGACCATCTACCAGAATCCAGAAGGTACATCCAGTTGACAACATCCTATCTAGAAAAGAAGGGATGGTGACCAGAAGAAAATTTCAACATGAATTTGGTCAAATGTGTTGCATTTCAACAGTTGAACCTAAAAATGTGAAGGAAGCTTTACAAGATCATAATTGGGTTTAAGCAATGCAAGAGAAATTGAATCAGTTTGAAAGAAATCAAGTTTGGGAATTAGTGCCAAAACCCTCTGATGGCAATGTTATTGGAACTAAATGGGTCTTCAAAAACAAGTCTGATGAACAAGGTAAGATCATCAAGAATAAAGCAAGGCTTGTGGCTCAAGGCTATAACCAGATGGAAGGGATAGACTTTGATGAAACATTTGCACCAGTAGCCAGACTTGAATCAATCAGATTACTACTTATAGTAGCATGTCATGTGGATTTCAAGCTATATAAGATGGATGTAAAGAATGCATTTCTTAATGACATTTTGAATGAGGAAGCATACGTTGAGCAACCACCTGGATTCACTGATCCACATTATCCTGAACATGTGTACATGTTGAGGAAAGCTTTATATGGCTTAGAACAAGCTCCCAGAGCTTGGTACGAAAGACTCACCTCATTCCTTCTTGAACAAGGTTACAACAGAGGAGATACTGACAAGACCTTATTCATCAAACCATTGAAGAAGGAAATCATTGTTGCTCAGATTTATGTAGATGATATTGCGTTTGGATCCACTTTAGAAGCCAAGACAAAGGAATTTGTTAAGACAATGCAAACAGAATTTGAAATGAGTATGGTAGGTGAACTTACATTCTTTCTAGGATTACAGGTGAAGCAGGACATATCAGCATCTTTATTTCTCAAACAAAGTATGCTAGAAATCTAGTAAAGAAGTTTGACTTGGAAGATTCTAAACCGATGAGAACTCCAATGGCTACTAATCTGAATTGTCAAAGGATGATCAAGTTAAGGCAATTGATCCTACTCTTTATCGTAGCATGATTGAGAGTTTACTCTATCTGACAGCAAGTAGGCTAGAAATATCCTTCAGCGTAAGTGTGTGTGCAAGATATCAGTCGAAGCTGAGAAAGACACATTTGGCTGCGGTTGAAAAGATTATCAGATATGTCAGTGGAACAACAGAATATGGCATATGATTTTCTAAGGATACCAATGCTAATCTTACTGGATACTCAGATGCAGATTGGACTGGGAATGTTGATGACAGAAAAGTACTTCAGGAGGATGTTTCTACGTGGGGAACAACCTGGTTGCCTGGATAAATAAATAGCAAAATTCCATTTCACTCTCCACAGCAGAAGCAGAATACATAGCTGCAGGAAGTTGTTGCACACAGCTTCTTTGGATGAAACATGTGTTGGAGGACTATGGAATTTCAAAAGATCAGGCCACTATTTTCTGTGATAACACAATTGCTATAAATATTTCCAAAAATCTAGTTCAACACTCTAGGACTAAGCATATTGACATAGGACATCATTTTATCAGAGAGCTGGTTGAACAGAAAGTGATTGCCTTGGAGTATGTTCAGACAGAATATCAGCTAGCAGATCTGTTTACTAAAGCATTGGATGCATCTAGGTTTGAAGGCCTAAGAAAACAGATTGGCGTTTGCATGCGGCCTAAATAGGCTCAACATCATAAAAAAAGAAAAAAAAATTCCATTGCATTTTACATTAAAAAAAGGTGAAAATGAGGAAATCTCAGAAAAACAGAAAGTTTTTATTCTTTGCATTTTTCATATCATTGTGTAATTTGTGTTTCATTCATGATCATATTAATTAAATCACTTTATATCTGTGCAGGATATCACTGAGATACCCAGAGGAGGCCGCATCTTGAAGAGATCAGTCAAAACTTGTTCTCCTAATTCCATAAAGATAAACTGCATAGAAAAGGATGAAATACGTCCGGTCTGCTTTGCACTATAAGAGGTATTCTGATTAAGAGTCATAATTTTGATGTAGACCTATGGTCAGTATCTACACTCTACGGCATGACATATGACCAATAATGTCTAAGGGGCAGAGTCTGTAAGGCCCAAAGCTACTAGTTAACCAAGTCTTTGAGTGCGTACAACTACCTTTACCCTTAAAAGACAATGCTCAAAATTATAGAAAAAGTCGAGCAAGCCGAGGACTTAAAAGTTGCATTCTTTTTATAAGAGTTGTTCAGATGATGATCGGTCTTCTTGTGTATCATTCATAAATCTCAATAAGTCAAGTCCTCACAAGGTGAAAGTGGAGTCAGGATTGACCATGAAAAGATAAATTCAAAATTAAATTCCATTGGGAAAATAAATTCCTTTCATTGAGAATAGTTCAGTTGATTGAATACTTCATGGTGTGAACTTCAAAAGGAATTTTGGGAAGTATTCTATACTATTAATTAAATTAACATTGGTTCATTATATTTGCATATGTTTGCCTGTGTGAATATAGCCCAGATGCATCTCATACTTTAGTTGATGGGTCAAACAGCATACATCTGGCTGAGCTTCCATTTGTGGCAATTACAGGCAAACTGCTCATACAATTTTTTAAATCTCTAACGGGCACATTTTCAAAACCACTGGGAGAGACTTTTTATTTTACCTCTTATTTTTATGACCTTCCCTTTTTTTTCTTAACCCTAAATGAAACTTCCATTCTTAAAACTAAACTGCTCTCTAACTCTCCAAATCTTTCCAGGTTTTTGTGTTTTCTTTTCGAAAATCCTTGTCACAGAAACTATAGCTAGAAAAGGATCTACTACCAGAACAGGTGCAAGAGGTAGGGGAAGATGAGGACATGGTGGTCGCGGCAGCCGTACAACGTGAAGTACTAAGGCAAACGAAGGCCCGTCAGAGGTTACAGTGCCGATGGCAGAACCAGTGTAAGCTTATCCTCCCGCGCAACCACAAGAAGAAATTCCACAGGCTGAATCAGTTGATCCAACACCTGTAACCACACCGGAAAAACCAGCAGCAGAAGTTCCGTACCAAATCGACCCTCTTTGGTCAATATTTTGTTCAAAGGGGAAGTTCAAATCCCTCTTGCAGTGGAAGATCAACCACAACCACCGCCGGAAAATCAGAATCCACCGGAACCGCTGGTTGTTGAACAGCAAGCACCGTTACCAGAGGCCGCACAATAGGAAGATCAACAAATTCATGTTCCCAATGTGTAGCAGGAAGAGATTCTCCAAGAAGGCCCAAATATCTAGGATATTTTGCAATCGATCGCTAGGGATCATCCGAGCCATACCGATTTATGGGAAAATCAACAGCAAGATAATGCAGATCATGAACAATAGCTGATTATTGAGGAAGAACAGATAAAATCTCTAGCAAAGGAGACGATAGATGAGTATAAACCCTCTTCGCATTTTGCAAAGGAAGAATCTGATGGAGAAGAGACTGACAAGTTAGAGTTAGAAGGACCGGATGAGGATATATTCATTCCTGACAGAGAACAGAAATCCAAAAAGAAATTCTTAGGAATTTTCTACTGCAGATGAAGTTGAGAAATTTTCAGAGAAAGAAAAACAGAAAAAGGAAGACATCAAAAAAGGTAAACAGAAAGTTGAGACAACAGTCAGAAAAATTCCAACCATTCAGAGACCAACCGGGGTAAAGATTGGGAGTCCAAAGAAGAGGACTCATTCTGAATCAGAATCAGAATCAGATGAAAGAACAGACTTACCTGACCAAGATGCATCTAGGAAGACTCTTCACTAGAAGGTTCAGACGAGGTCAGAACGCATCCTGATGACCCAAAGGACTTCAAGTGCACTGAAATTGAAACAGCATGAGGTTCTTTCGTTCCTTTTAACTTTCGCTTTCATGATTCCCAAACTAACAAGCTTTTTAAGAAGTATGTGATTTTTAGAAAATTTCAATATCAGAGGTGGATCATGTTTTCTGATTTGTGGAGTTTGGTCTAGGGGAGTTGGTGAAATTTTTCAAAATTGAGAAACTATTTGACTATAGAGCCAAGGCTAATAAGACATTAGTAAGGGAATTCTTGGCAAATATCCCTAAAAATCTTGGTGACTCTAAGTGCTCATTCACGTCTAAGATTTATGTGAGGGGGAGAATCGTGAGATTCATTCTAGATAGTATGCGAAGTTGGATAGGGGCTAGACAGTTCAGAATTTCTATACATACTGAGCAGAACATTTCCAATAATGAGATAGCCCAGGAATTAATTGGAACCAATTGGCCAGCTAGGAGATCAGATTTCAGGGTAGCACAGATGTCCTTGAGGTATAAACTGCTATACAAATTTGTGATGACTAATCTGGACCCACTTACACACAAGACCAAAGTGAACACAATGATAGCACTACTATTTCAGCTGGGGACTAAAAAGGCTATTGATTGGGGGCAGTATGTATATGATGTGATTAAGAGTTGTATATCTGGCAGTGGACCTAGGCATTCCAAAACCTACAAACTTCCCTTCCCATGGATTATGTCTGAATATCTGAAGGATCAGGGAGTTGAGGAAATGTCAGGGGACATGTGGTCACAGCCTATTGCTCTGCTTAGAAGGGATCATTGTGCTAAAATGTTCAAACCTGCAGCACAATCTGTTGCTTCTGCAGCATCTGAGACCAGCATACTGGGGCACTGGAGCAGCATATATCCAGACTGGAAGCTGAATTGTCAGGATTCAGGAATCAGTTTACTACCTCCCAGCAATCTCATAATATTTTTTAACTGTTTTAATCATTTGTGTAGTTTGATGGTTCATTATTTGCTTTTAAATGGATAAACTTTTGCCTATAAAGATGAAGACATTACAATCTTTTTGAGGGCATATCTAAGAGCAGTAGACCATTAAGTAGTAGCAGCAAGTCTGTAGCAGGAGACAGCAGATCCAGCAGTAACAGAACCCAAGCCAGATACATCCAAGACAGCAACCCCAAAGAAAAAGAAGAAGAGAGTAGCAAAAAAAGATGAAAACTAGGATAAGCAGAAAAAGAAAGCCAAGAAGTCCAAGAAATCAGACTGAAAGCCTGCCAAGCAAGAAAAATTGAAGGAAGGAAGGAAGAAATCTTCTCAAAAGCATTTCCATGTTTTTGAAACAATCATTCAGAGTTTTGTTTTTATGTTTTGGGTTTTTTACATTTTCATGTTTTGGATTATAAATTCCCTATGCTTGCAACTACATTTTGATGCAGGAAATCTTGTTTTGAGCTTTGATATGGGTTTTATACCTTAGCTCCAGTTATACTAACATTTTCTGCAGGATACATTTGTCTTTTCTTCTTTGTCAAAAAGAGGGAGAAAAATAGCAGCATGACAGGATATATCTAGCATGATGATTTGTCTTGTTTATACATTTGCTTCTAGTTTTTGCTCTGATATATCTTAGGGGGAGTTTCATACTAAGGAGGATTTTTGATTGTTAACATATTTTGAAACCCTTAGGAAATTTTTGACACCTTGAACTATTGTTTTGAAAAATTAGAAAAGCCAAATGGGGAGATTGTTAGTTCGAAAATTTGTTGGCATTACTAATTTTTCTAATTTTCTTTAAGTGTCAAAATTTGTCATATTGTGTTATTAGTTCCATGACTTTATATTACGTGTTATATTATTTTAGCATGCAAATTCTAAGTACAATCGTGTCTTGGCCGAGAAGAAAGGTTGGGACGTGTGTACCTTTCTTGAGGCACAAGAACTTTAGTTACATGCTATGTTTCAAAGTTTCCTAATCCTAGTTGAATTCAAGTTTCCTTATTTGATTAGGTTAAAACTCATGCATGTCAAGTTCTAATAGAATTATGTAAGTTTCGTATTTATGGAATATAAGAATTCTAACTTGCCTTATTCTTGTTCTACTTGGATTTGGTAACTTTAATTCTTGTATTGCACAAGAATTCAAAGTCTTATTCTATATATTCTTCTTGTAGGTTGAGCAAGGAAGGGGACCGCGATGAGCATAATTATTCTTGCAATATTTCGAGAGCTCGACCACAAAGGAGAACAAACACACTGCCACAAAATCGCGAGAGTCATTCTTCCAATTCGGACTTCATGTCTTAACCGTGTTTGTTTGGAAAAACCTTATATAGTGCATTGATTGAAGATCACACATGTGCGAGGGATGATTCACACAAGATTGAAGAGTTTTTGTTTCCCATGATGAGTCCAAGTGGATTCTAGAAGGCTTGAAGTACGTTCCCGTGTGAGCACGATTGTGAGAGGACAAGAGCAGCGCAGGTTGCCACATGTCAAAAGGAGTAAAGAAGGGAGTTTCTTTTATAAGTTTTTTCTTTTGAATGTTTAGTGTATATTGCGATATCACTAAGTCTCTCAAGTTGTACTAAGCTCTTATCTGTGTTAGTAGATTGTTTGTCCCGTGGCAAGGGTGCCCGCAGTTTTCCCAGTTGGGTTTCTACATCAACAATTCTGGTGTTTTTAATTTCCATATACATACCCAAGCTAGACATATCTAGGTCACATTACACTTTACACCAGATTAATTGTTATGTAGCTAGGCAGGATAAATCCTGATTAAAGTCTAGATAACCACCGTATTCACATTGAAGTTCACCAAATTTCTCGTGGCTATTTAATATATCGTTAAAATCTCCAATGCACATACATGGTAGGTTTGAAGAAGAGGTGATAAGTCTCAATTGGTCCCAACTTTCATGGCATCGATTTTATTGGGGATACTGTAATACCCAATCAAGCGCCATTTTGGTTGATTATACAAATTGACTTCAACATCAATGTGGTGACGGAGTAGCTGAGAAGCGAAGCCATGTGTTAGTCTTTCCAAAGTAGGGCTAAACCACCACTATGACCCATACAATCAACAGAAAAAAAGCCCCTATAACCCAATTTATTTTTAATAGCAATCATCTTTTGAGTACAGGATAAAGTCTCAATAAGAAAAATAAAATCTGGCTGATTATTTTGAACAAGGCCCAAGAGGCCTGAACTGCACTTGGGTTGCCAAACCCACGGCAGTTCCAACTTAAAACACTCATATCAATCGGTGGGCCTGCATTGCAGAACCCACCGCTAGTAAGTTTTTTGGGTCCTCCTACATTGGGCCAAAGTTGCTAACTGGGCTTGCTGAGTCCACATTCAACTGCTCATCCATCCTTCGTCTTTTAGGGTCCAAGATAACTAATCCTGAATAATTGTTTGGTTCATCCTCGAGCGCATCATTAGCTGACCTTTCCTTAAATAAGGGATTTGCATTGATAAGGAGATTTGAAGAAGTCAACTGCATAGGATTTTCAATGATTCTGTCCCCTTCATGAATCACGCCCTTCCTTTTATATTTAGAGATAATGTCTACTAAGATTGAGGAATCCAATCTGTCAACTGCCATTTCCTCATTTTTTCCAAAATTGTCATTTGTGTTTACCGACGACCCTTCACAGAGTCACCTCTCCCCTTCGAGCTCGGGATTCCGACGAGATGGAGCACGCAACCACAAGCCATATGGTCGTTCTACCTATCCGTCAGAGAGTCAAAAAGCTTCTCACAAAACCTCTCGGAATGGCCAATCCACCCACAAAAAAAGTAAAATGTGGGGAGTTTTTCATATTTGAAGGTTACCCAAATCCATTCACTTCCTGGTTTTTTGAGCTTCATTTTCCGTTTCAATGGGAGACGAACATCCAAAAGAACACCGATACAAAGAAATGTTTTCCAGCCGCCTACAAGGTTATTCGGATCAAATGAGAGATAGAAGCTGAGAAAATTGCCAATGTGATGAAGTACCCTTTCCGACCTGAACCCTGTCAGAATGTTGTGGATCTGGACCCAAAAGCTAGCGTCAAATAACTCTATTTTCATCGGATTTTTGTCCTCATAGAGATGCTTTAAGAGAAGAAGATGCTTCATCAAATGTCCACGGCCCCACTTTCCAAGACTCGATTCATGTTAAGAAGATGAAAAAACTGGAAAATGAAGGTGGGCAAGCCAAGCTCTTTGATGCATATTCCCTTGACCGCCTCCAAATTGACGCCAAAGTATTCTTCATCGCTACAAAGTTAATGGCCTTATCAGTGAAAAAGCGACCTACTAAACAACAGCGGTAGTCATCATTCCCCTGGACAACACCTTCCTCCGCTAACTCAACACCTTGATCTTCATCTTCCATTGTTAATTTCGTATAAACATCCTCAAGAGCCATGATAGATACGCACGAAAATTGATAGAGAGAAACTGCTAATATAACTTGTCAAAATGATAAGAGAGAATTGAACTCCTCATAGAGAGGAGACTCATCTTGACTTCAATTTTGTCATCATTAAACAAAAGAATTCTTTAAAGAATAATAAATAAAAGCAACAAAAGTTTGGGGCAAAAATCGAAGATTTTTCCATAACCCTAATTTTTATCAGGTTGGCTTTGTTGATTAAATTAGGAAGATATTGCCAAAATTTTCTCGAATAAGTGAAATGTTTATGAGCCTTGATGGTAGATTCTAACTTATAGTTGGAATTTATCGTCGGCGCACGTCACACCTCAAGTAAGTTAGAGGTACTAGGGGTGGGGTGTGTCATTCATAATAGATCATTATTTAAAAAACGTTTATTATGAATAGGCAAATAGTATACGTCTTTATCTCGCACCATTGGGTCTTTTGCGATTGATTCTAGTATTTATAAATGTTCAGAATACTGGACCGGTTATCAAATCGAAAAAGCTAACTATTTAAGGTTATCAGGCCGATTTTAATTTAATAATTGAAATAAATTAATTTTTACCTAAAACAATATAGAAAAAGAATATTCAATTTTATAATTTTTTTGTCTTTACCATTTAAAAAAAAGTTGAAATTTTATTCAATTTTTAAGAGCCATTGAAAATGTGACTTTGGGTATAGAAAGGGAATCCCACATTGGTTGTTTAGCGAAAAGAATTGAGAATGTATACTTATATTAAGTTACTTGGAGAAGAGTTATTCATAATAAGGCCCTCGCCTATGGGCTTTGAGCTTCCAAAAAATTAAAAATTTTAATGGATCATTATTGAAAAAAAGTTTATTGTGAATCGATGAACCGTATCCGTGTTTATTTTACACCGTCGGATTGTTTTCTAGACTGATTCCAGTATTTCCAAACGTTAATAAAATCAGACTGGTTATTGAATTGGAAAAACTAACGGTTCAAGGTTCAAAAAATCAAATCGGGCCGAACCAAGGGTCGAACAGGCTTTAATTAAAAACTTTAAAAAATAAATGCTAAAATTTATAAAATTTCTAAATAATTAGCAAAACTCAATAAAAGTACAATTAAATAACTTTTGGGCATTATAATTGAATTTCAACATGGTTTTGTCATTAAAAAGCGTAAATTTTATTCCTTTTGAAAGTGACATTAAAATGTGACTTTGGGCATAGAAAGGGAATCCCACATTGATTATTTAGTGAAAAGAATTGAGGATGTATATTTATATTAAACTACTTGGAGAAGGGTTTTTCATAATATGGTCTTAGCTTTTACGCCATGAACTTCCAAAAAGTTTAAAATTTTAATGGATCACTATTGAAAAACATTTCTTGTGAACCCGTAAATCGTATTGTGTTCATCTCGTACTGTCGGATTGCTTTTCAGTTTGATTCTAGTATTCACCAATGTTTAGAAAATGGGACCGGCCATCGAACTAGAAAATCTAACAGTTCAAGGTTTAAAAGGTCGAAAAGAGGTCGAGTCGAGGTCAAATCGGTTTTAATGCGAAACTTAAAAAAATAAATGCTAAAGTGTATAAAATTATCAAATAATTAGCAAAACTCAACAAAAGTGCAACTAAGTGACTTTTGGGCATTATAATTGAATTCCCATATTAATTTGTCATTTAAAAAATATTAAAATTTTATTTATTTTTTAAGGGATATTAAAATGTGACTTTCAGCATCGCAAGGAAATCTCACATTAGTTATTTAGTGAAAATAATTGAGGATGTATGCCTATATTAAGATACTTAGGGAATGATTATGCATAATAGAGCCTTAGCTTATGGGTTTTGAGTTTCCAAAAAGTTCAAAATTTTAATTGATCATTATTTAAAAAAGGTTTATTATAAACTAGTGAACCGTATCCGTGTTTATCTCACATTGCCAGACTGCTTTCCGGATTGGTTCAAGTATTCGCCAATGTTAAAAAAAGGGACCGGTCATCAAACTGGAAAAGTTAACGGTTCAAGATTCAAAAGGCCAAATCGCGTAGGACCAGTTTTAATTAAAAACTTAATAAATATGTAGCGACTGGATTTTCATAAATGAAAATTTCCACCTAAAAGATTTTAAAGAAATTAAAGCGTGTTGCTACCACCCTGATCCTTTATTTAATAATTGGTCACGGTAAAGATTTTAAAGGATTTGCGTCTCTCGTCGATTCATGGTAAAGAAGAACGTAAATATTCATAATCGAACCTTATCTTTTCTGAATTTTAAATTCGAGCTAATTAATTGATTAAGTCTAATATCCAAGAATTTCGGCCCAAATCTTATCCACATACATAGAAATACACCAAAGCCAGCAAAGGAATCACACTCACATTCCTACCGGATAAAATACAGCCTGAAATCTTTCATCCGAAGGTATACACATATACACATATACACAATATCCATACACACAGATTAGTATACCTACACTATATACACATGTATGCGAACACATACACATACACACGGGCAGCAGCCACCACTGCCAATCTTTTAAACCTGATTCGAACTGTGGTTCGACTTTGTCCCAGCCAGACTCTGGTCGAGCAGCCTTGACCACCACCCATCTCGTAGCTCTCCGACACCATCCTTACCGTCGCCACCCCCTTGTGCCAAAATTTTAGCCCAAGAGACCAGAAAACAACCGCCATTGAAAACCGAGCACCCGAGATGTTACCCTCACTGTCGACCGCCATCTCTCACCCAAATCACCCCTCCATTACCTTCAATCGCGAGCTCTTGACCTTGGTCAACCTCCCGTCCACGCTGCTCTCCTCTCGTAAACCCACGGCCTATGTCGCTCGAACCCAAATTGCGCAGATCGGAAGAGCGTCGTTGAGACTCGGATGTGAATCATCTCCCGCGACCCTGACTCCTCTTGTCCCTCGAACCACCACAAAATCGTGTTCCATACCCGAGCCCTCAAGCTTTGAACCTCTGCACGAACCCTCGAACTGCAGCCCCTGCTCAAAGGCTTCGCCCCTCAGGCGGAACCCATCGAACCTTCGAGCCACTCCACCACGAACCCACTCCTCTTCCACCTTCACCACCTAGCTCTGACATCCAATCGCCTCCCATCGTCCCTTCACACCCCGGTTCTCGGTTTCAACCGAATTGGGGCCAATTCTTGGTGAATTTAGGGATTTAGGGGTTTTTATTAAATCCTATTTTTTCTTAAGTCCCCCACGTTTGATATGCATCTGTTTCGATCCCCGTGGTTTCAAATTATTTTATTACAACCCTATATTTTATTTTATCATTTGAATAGATTCAAAAGCTCTGATTTAAAACAAAGTAGTCCTTAAAGTTTATCTTCTCCTGATTCAGTCCCTGTATTTTCTGGAAGTTTCAAGTTAAACCTAAAGCTCCAGTTTTACCCATTTTATAAAAATTATGTTTTAGCCCAAAAACTTCTATAAGTTCACATTTAAATCTATACTTTTATTTAATTCCTAATATTTCCAAATTTCTAACTTAAAATCTATTTACTATTTGATAGACGAGACACGGGATTTGACGAACTAGTGCCCAATAGCTCAAACTCAGGAAAAGAAAAGCATTGAGAGGTAGATTCCTTACTAAAATTGTTTTAAAAGTTATATGCGTACTTTTTATGAAAGTTATGATGCAACTACATGTTACTTGTTTATGCATGTGCTTATGTGATTATGGCAAGATATGAAAGTATGCGCATAATTAGCTCACCTTAATCGGGAGCCCACAGATTTAGCTTGCTATTTAATGGGCCCACAGACATAGATAACTTGCTTGTATTAAGACAAGCCCACAGACATAAATTTCATGGGTACATTGTGTTAAATAGCGTAATATGTGTTGCAATGTTTTAAAATCAGTGCGCAGGGAATCTACTGAGTGTTCTTGAAGCACTCACCTCTTTACTTCAAACATTTCAGGGTCTAGAGCTGGCAGCGACACGACCGAGGATGGCAATTGAACGGAAAAAAAATTAACATTTATTCGATATTGCCTCTATTTATATTCATCTAAAGTATATCCAAACAGTGCTGCCATCTTCAACATTAAATAGTGGACAGTGGTTTAGTTTAAGTGTTGATTATTGACAATGGCTACATTAGAAGCTGTTTACAAAATATTCTTATGTTATTACAAAAAAAAAAAAAAAATTATCCGCACATTTTATTATATTGCCTTCAAAGAAGTTTAGTAGCGTCTTGAGTGCTTAGAATTCGGGGCGTTACATCTTGGTATCAGAGCGGGTCTACGTTTCTGTAGACTTCTTTAAAGAACCTTTTTGAAAAGAAAATAACTTTATGTTAACTCAATTGCCACCTGCTGTCGTTCGCGCCGCCAACTCTAGGTAAAAGTTTGTTTATTTCTTTCAAGGAAGTTATTTATTGGATATGACGTTTTCAAGTTATATGTGTTTTTTTTTTTTTTGGTATCTGCCTGAAAAATTTATGCATGCAATTAAGAAAGAAAGAGTACAGAATGTAGATCGGCAGATACCATCAAAAAGCTAAAGT
>CAVNYN010269275.1:0-10288 GCA_963692815.1 Nyctanthes arbor-tristis
ATATATATATATATCTTATCTTATCTAAGAAGTATTTTGATTTAATTAAATTTGATTGTACTAATTTAATTTTCCTTTCTTCTCATATATTCAAGACAAAATTCTAGTTTAATGATAATCTGACTATATTTAAAATTGATGATCGACGGATAGGATTTAATTTTAGGGATTAATTTATATTCAAAGTTTTTAATTTTTATTTCAAAATTTTTAATATTATATATATATATATATATCTTGGAAGCATTTCGTAATTTGTCTTAGACTATTTCCTTTTTAGCTCATGCATTAATTTTTAATTATTTTCATATGCTTTTAAATCGAGTCATGTTATTTTGTTACTTATTTGTATATAATAAAAGAAAAAATAGTTTCAGAGAAAAATAAAATAAAATGTTTAATTTCCTATATAAGAATCACAAGGGGTCGAGATCGGGATCGCGTATGTTATGCCCGTTATCCTATCTATCAAAATTTTTTCTCTCATCCCCACTTAAATCAAGGACAGGTCGGTGACGGGATGGTACAAACAACTCATATTACCCATTTATTGCCCAATTTATATATATTTATATTTTTTTATTTTCATTTTTTGTCTAATAAATAGTGTTAACACCACTAAATAAAAATTTCAATTAAAATTACTAAACTTTCTTGACAAATTGAAACCATTAGAATTTTTAGTAAATATTTTTATTTTTAACAAGAAACTGCTAAACGGGTCGGATATGATTAAAAATTATGATAACCTTCTCTTGCCTATTATTAAATCCAGTAGATTTTCTTTATATCATTCCAACCTAATTACCTAATTACCTGTATTAGGTATTCTCCATCTTACTGGGATCAGGTACCCGTGGGTATAGGGTTCGGTTTATTTTTTTATTTTTATTTTAGATCTTTACAGTCCATACTAAAGTCACTTAATAATATTCTATATCAAGTCAGCACATACCAGCTATTAATTTAAAAAAATAATCAAAATATTACAGTTTAATGTGGCTAATCATACATTACTTAATATTTCATACTAATATAATTAGATATAATTTGCTTTGATATCTTTCTGTGCAACGCACATGTGAGAATCTAGTGTAATTTAAAACCAAATTAAATATTTTCTAATTGAAGATTTAATTTAACTTCTTTTTTTCTGAATGGAGTAATTTATTGATCAATTGAATTATTTAGGTCGTATAGTAAGGAAACAATAAGAAAATCAAGCGTCACGTTCCATACATGTGGAGCAAAAATATCTATAAACTGAAAATAAAAAAAATAAAAAAATATAAGTAGAAATACATAGCTCATATAAATAAATCATTTGTATTAAAAAAATTAAAAATACATGATCGTACCAAATAGATTAAGAGCTCCATAAGAAGATATATCCTGAAAACATAACTCATGTTTTTTCTAACTTTAGAAAGACACAGCTTATATATATAATTCATTTTATTTTATTTTATTTTTTAATTTAATTTTCTATATATTAGTAAGTTTTATATAACTATTTTTTTCAAAATATGTATTGTTTAAACTGTCCAACTAACTTTTTTAATCATTACTGTTATCTGTATATCACAACTTGAATCTTATTTTTTTTATTTTTCTTTAACTTGATTTTCTTTAATCGTTTTAATATTAGTTAGAGTAACTGTTCACTATCTTATTAACTGCAAAGTGCAGTTGTGCCTTTACAGTTTTTTTTTCCTTTTATCAATAGTAGACGGTTACTAAGAATTGTATGTTATGTAACCTACCAATAAACAAAAATTAAAGTAAAAAAATAAAGTAAAATAAAAAAGATTCTCTCAAACAGTATCTGAAATCAAATTGAAAAATTTCCAATTAAAGATTCAATTTTACTTCTACTTTTATTGATATATAGATATAAATTTCTCTTGATCAGGGATATAACTTTTTTATTGGAGTCTGAAACTAAAAAGACCAGGATGCTTTCTTGTGAATGCATACAAATGCCTACCTTTTAAACGTAGCACATTTAAGTCTGTTTCAAAACTATAGGAGAGTTGATTTTTATTTTCGGGTAGAATAGATTTAATTTGGTTTCAGATTCATCTTTTTTTTTTCTCATTTTATTTTTTATATTTTAATTTCTTATATATTGGTGAGTTTTATAGAATTAATTTTTTCTAAAAAATATGTCTCACCTATGAATGCAGACAACTGACTACCTTAAAAATAATAAGGGGGTACTAGTTTCTTTTCTAATTTTCCATCTTCAATGTTATCAGGGGAACATTGTAAAGCACTAAAGTGATGTTCCTTAAACCTTAATTTGTAATGGAAAATTGTAAGATCTTATTTCAGTGTACTTTTTAGACACCCTTTTGTATTGCAATATATTTAGTAATAATACTTTTACAGTTAAGTTTTTATATCAATAATGGACAGTTATCAACAGTAGGCGGTTACTAATAATAATTAATTTTTATCAATAGCGAGCGGTTACTAATAGTGAGTGGTTATCAACATTAGTTAATTTTTTTTTATCAATAATAGACTGTTACTAATATTAGTAGGACAAAACAAAACAAAATAAAATAAAATAAAAAAGATTCTCTCAAATAGAATCTGAAGCCAAATTAAATATTTTCTAATTAAAGATTCAATTTACTTCTACTTTTATTAATATATAGATTGGTTATTGATACTCATAGTATATCCAAGGTGTGTCAATAGGTATTTTTGATTTAACAAATAAATATTGTTTTCTATAAATGGAACTAGAGTTTGTAGAGCATTCAAAGATTGATAATAAGTTGTTCGTCAGAATGAGTGGTTCAAATGAGTCCAAGATAATAGGATACTTACTACTAGTTGTTGTTTTTGTTGTTATTCTTATTATTAAGATACTTACTAGTTGTTGTTGTTGCTGTTGGTATTATTATTATTATCATTAAAAATAAAAAACTAGAAACAAATTTTACTTGACAAAAGGTACTAGAACTAAACCACAAATGAGATAATAACATATTTTGCGGCTTTCGAACAAATAAATAATAAGACAGTTACTATGCAAATCAATAATAACTATGCAAATCAATCATATATTATCTTCTTAATAACAAATTCAATAATTCAATTTCATTAAAATTATTTTGCCGTGTACATGGAATGTAGAGACTAAATTTTTCAACTGACTGTGATTTAGAATTTTGCCAACCTCTAAAAGATTGATGCTTTTAGTTTTCTATGCATAATGTAAAAAATAACGAATTTATGAAGAATGTATAGCTCAATTTTTTGCTGGAAAATTTTTGAAAAATTGAAAGAGATTTTTTTTTTGAAGATAAAGGCTTAATTCTCACTAATAGAAAGATCTGTTGCAAAAACGGGGTACAACCATGGGGCCGGGGTAGTCATAATACAAGAGGAAAGAAAGTCTCGAGCTCTACAAGCTAAACAATGAGCAGCTCCATTGCCCCGCCTACTAATAAATTGCACTCTAAAATTATTGGCTGTTTTGAGCAATTCCTTACAATCTGCAACGATGAGCCCAAATGCAGATAAGTCTTCCTATTTTTGTATCGCCTCAACGACCAACTTAGAATCCAATTTGACAATAATATTCGAGCAACCCATTGCTAGTAGCCATGATAAACCTTCCCTCAAGCCCATATACTCGGCCACTTTCACTTCAAACCGAGCGTCAAAAATTTGTGTTTGACCCTGCATATAGTTTCCCTGCGTATCACGGATAAGCATCCCAATGCCCACGTAACCAATATCACTAAATAAAGCAGCATCAATGTTTCATTTAGTCCACCCCACTGAAGGTTTGCTCTACTGAAATCTACTGCTTTGCTCCATCAGATTAGTCCCACGACCTTGTCTCACTGCCCTCCAATCAAATAGATAGTTTAGGCCGTCATTAATCACCGTCCAATGTGGTTTATTAATACCCCTCCAGATCTTGTCATTACGACATTTCCATATGGTCAATGCAATCATCGTTATCTTCTCCAAGTGCTCCTTCACCATCGTAGAACAAAGTTTGAAGAAGAACTCTCCAAAACTGTTAAAGACACCATTTGGAAATCGACATCGTGCTAGCGACCAGGGCCGTGCCTGAAATTTTAAAGGCTCTAAGCGAATTTTTTATTAGGGGCCCTCTAATCATACATAATACTAAAATTATATATAACAAATATTGTGTATATAATAAATTTAGCTAAAACCATTAAAGAACTTATATATAATTAACATCAAATATTTATTCATTTTTGAAACTAAAACCACAAAGTCACAATAGAAATTCAAATTTCTTTGTTCTTTTACTATTGAAGGAAACAAAATTAGTTTCAGAGAATAAGTGTTTACTTTGAATTGAATTATTGAATGAATGTTGTAATTAGATGTGCAAAGAAATTAAGATTTGGGCCTTAATAAACTTTTTTTAAAAGAAAATTTAAATGAGACTTCGCTTCATCTTTCGGGGGCCTTAGGCGACCGTCTAGAAAACCTAGTCTCAGGTACGCTACTACTAGTGACTAGCATCTCTTCGCAAAAGAACATTCAACAAAACAATGCAAAATTGTCACAACGCCTTGGTCATAGAAAATACAAGTCTCAGGCAAATCAATTCCCCAATGAACAAGCCTTTCCCTGGTCAGAATACACTCTCTGCATGCCTGCCAAATGAACAGTTTAACCTTGGTCGGGATATGTAGTCTCCAAATCTTGCTGCATTGGCCAAGAACTCGGAAGGATTCATCTTCGGTTTGGGCATCCATTGCCACCCGATAACTGGACTTTGCAATGTAGTTTCCTGTACTACTAAAATGCCACACCAATCATCCGTCCTAGGTAAATTGCTAATAGGAATTTGACTAATCTCCTCCGTATCTCTACTAGTGAATGACCCTTTACCGTGTCATATCCCATTCTCTTCTATCAGCCTTGAACAGATTGCATACCAAGAGATCACCATCGCCTTCCTCAGGTTATGTTACTTGCCGAAAATGTAGGTTACCCGAAATCCAGGGGTCTTCCCAAATTCTAATTGTATTTCTATCCCCAGACCCTCCATTGACACCCTCTCCTCAACACCTCTCAGGATGCCTAAATATTCATCCACGTATAACTCGGATTGTATCCAACCTTTGAGGACAAGAAATCTCCTCTCGGGAAATAACGCGCCTTTAAGACTTTGCTTGCAAGTGCCTCCGGTTCATTTATCAATTTCCACCCTTGTTTGGCTAGCATAGCAAGGTTAAAGGCCCTGAAATTACAGAATCCCAAACCCCATGCTCGTCTTTCATACAGCTTATCCTACCGGAGCCAGTTTAGACTCCGCTTGCCATCCGAATGTTTACCCCACCAGAAAACTGAAATTCCTCACATAAGGAAGATGGCAGAAGGAAAATCAACATACTATATGAGGGAATCGCCTGGGCCACTGATTTAACCAATACCATTCGACTGGCTTTAGACAACATTTTGGTACTCCCCCCTATTTCTTTTTCCAAATTCTGTCCCAAAGAAAAGCAAAGACTTCGTTCTTCTTCCTTCCCACCATTGAAGGTAACCCAGGTAGTTTCCGGTATTCAAATGGTTCCCAACGCAAGAATAGCTGAGATTATGTCCCTAACCAATTGTTGGACATTTAAACTCATCGTGATACCGGACTTCGCAAAATTGATTACTTGACCCGATGCCTCCTCATATTTCTTAAGGATATTCTTCATTTCAACATCCTTTTCTTCAGTAGCTCAGAAAAAGAGAAAACTATCATCGGCAAAAAAAAGATGCGTCACACTAGGAGCCGACCGAGTCACTCTACACCCGTATATCTGGCCCTTAGTCTCTGAATCAAAAATTAGAGCTGATAAGCCTTCAGTACACAGCAGAAAAAGGTAAGGTGAAAATGGATCTCCTTGCCTTAACCCACGTCTCAGAACAATCAGACCCACCTCTTGGCCATTAACTAAAGCCGAATAGCAAACTGAAGTAACATACAGCATGATAATATCCATCCATTCTTGAGCAAAGCCCATCCGGATCATAAATTTGTTTAAGAACTCCCAACTCATTCTATCATACCCCTTGCTAATGTCAATCTTCGTAGCTATTAACCCCCATTTTCCTGTCTTTTTCTTCTTTATATAATGCATAATCTCGAGTGCCACCAACATGTTATCTGTGATGGCCCGTCCAGGAATAACTGCTGACTGGAATCGAGATATGATACCCGGCAATAACTTTTTGAGTCAGTTGGCCAACACTTTAGATATTATCTTGTATAATACATTGCATAGGGAAGTCGGTCCAAAAAGCTTTTATGGACTCAGGATTATCGCATTTAGGTATCAACACAGTATTTCTATCATTGAGTGAAGACAGGGAAAATTTACCTTCTAACTACTAGAGCACTGATGGGCAATTCGGTCTCTAATAATCGGCCAAGATTTCTGATAAAAAGCCATGTTGATCCTTTCCAGAACTAGAGATTTGTCCTGATGCATTTGAAATAAAGCTCACTGAAATTCCTTTCGAGTGAACGGGGCTGTAAGAAGCTCATTGTCACTTTCTGACACCCTATTGCTAACACAATTCAAGACACTCTCTGACCTACTTTCAACTTCTTCAAACAAGTCATCAAAATATCCCTTGGCTATCCTCTGAATTCCTTCCTCATCCTCTAAAACAGTACTGTCTCCAGCCTTGATTCTTCGGATTCAGTTACGTCACTTCCTTTCAGTAGCCTCTATATGGAAATACTTCCTGTTAGCATCTTCTCCCCGAAGCCAATGTACTTTTGCCCTTTGTCGCCAATATTCCTCTTCTTGAATAAGAAGATTTCCCAATTCTCCTATGTGGGCTCAGTATTCCTCAACCGTCTATCATCACTGTCTTCCCTAAGTCGTTCAATTTCATCCTTAAGTCGGGCTATATGATTCTTGAAATCTCTTTTCATCGCACCACCCCATGCCACTAACTCCTTCAAACTAGCTGCCAACATCTTTTGCACATCTATTTCGGCGTTTCTTTCCAGCACCCCACGGAGTGTCTTCAAAACCTAGCTCTTTTAGCCACATGTTCTCGAACCTGTGTCTTTTCCGGTGAGAGGAGGACATCTGACACTCAGTCATTAAGAGCAAAGGAGAGTTGTTGGAGACCAGAGCAACCAAGTTGAACAAAGATGCCTCATGCAACTGGACGATGAGGCTAAGGCCCTATCCAATTTCTCTTGCACCCAATTAGCTGTACCCCTACCTTTTTCCCAAGTAAACTGATGCCCAATCAAAGGCATATCCGTAAGACCACAGTCCGTCACGGCTCTCCTGAAACCTTGTATTAAATAATTAGAGTGATTCATTTCTCCTATTTTATCCGATGAGTAGAGAAGATCATTAAAATTCCAATGCAATGCCATGGCAAATCTGAAAGTCCATACAGATAACGAAGTAACTCCCAAGAATTACGACGTCTATTCCGTTCGGGGAAACCATAAAAACCAGTTAATTGCCAACTTCCTTTATCTTTTCCAGAAATAATGATATCGACATGGTTAGAAGAATAACACGAAATAGAACATTCATTTTTATTTCTCCAAAGAATAGCCAATCCACCACTACAACCTTTACGGTCAACAGACAAAGCACCTTCAAACTTAATTTTTACTCGAATAACTTCTATACTACTGGCATAAACTAATGCTTCTGAAAGGAAAATAACATCAGGCTGGCGAGACGAGATAATCTCGCAAAGAACAGCAATTGCCCGGGGGTTGCCAAGTCCTCGGCAGTTCCAACTGAGGAGCTTCATTGGTCCCGACAGACCTAAAACCCATAAATTGAATTTCAATAAGAAAACATCATCCCTTGTACTACTAAAAAAAAAAAAAGAAAAAGAAAAGGGAAGAAACATCCTTGTGTAAAATAGTGTGTTATTCATGCTCTACATATAACACGGTTAAAACTATAGTATAAAAAAGTCATATTTATTTTACTTTTTAATTAGAAGACATACATAGAAACATTGAACTTTCCACTATTAAATTGATCATTACACTTTTTATCAAAGGTTCACATATATTATAAAAGTTACATTTGTGTTGCCTTTCTCATGCATGGGTCACATTTTCTTGCAAAATATCACACACACACACACCCACAAAAGTCATAATTTATATATGTTACTTTGAAATGAAATAGCATGTCTAGCCCGTATGAATTGAGAATAACGATAGACGTGCATCGATATTATGCCAGAGATAAATCCCAAGCCCATATATCACGATAAATTGACCACCCCACCTCACCTCCCAAAAACCCAAAATAGTGAATCGCATTCATTTCAGTCAGATTCTTTCCTCCCTCCTGAATTTTCAAAGCCCGATCCCTAACCCTTCCCCCAATCCATCTTCAGTAGTCCCGTCTAGCAAGGAGTCACGGTGGCTTTGCCGGCTAGAGAAGGAACGCCGGCTGAGGAGAAAGAACTGCGTCTGGCGAGGAAAAACAGTGTCGAGCGAGAAAGACCTGTGTCCGACCAGAAAGAATGATGTCTGCACCAGAAAAAAGATGTCTGGCGAGGAAGAACTGTGTCCGATGAGAAGGCATATGGAATCAAGTAAGTGGTATTGTATTTCCATCCCTCAACTTGCTTGAATGTGCTTTACTGCCAGAATTAAAAAAACTTTGAAATGCCTTTTGATCTGGACTAGCAATAATTCCTCCTCTGAATTTTAGCATTTCAAAAAAAAAAAAATGGATCCCCGAATGAACATGTATTCAAATGAAAAATTATTTGGGTTGTAACTATAGACACAAAGGAGTCTCGGTTTAAACTTAGGGTAGTCAAACCAGAATCAACTACAAATACAACCTTTGCTATGTTTGATCAAGCCAATGGTTCTACATCTATTATTTTCACCTGCCAAAAATGGATTTAAAGAAAGATTAAGAATACAGTCAACACAAAGAGCAGGAAAATGAATAATGAATTTAAATGGCAATAAAAAAGAGAGTTGTAAGAAGTACTTTAGTTGTGGAGAAGCTAATTTCTTCAAAAATATCCTCCTTAAGTTGCAACGTAGAGTCTTTTAATAAATGAAGTAGGTTTCTTAAGCATAAAACTCGCCACTGTGTAACAACCTGACAAATATAAAATTGAAAGTTGCAAAACTTAGCAATATAAGATGAATTATTTATGTTCTATCGTCTTACCGTTAGTAACATGTGAATACCTACCAATCTTTTTGTATGAAATAAATCATGACTCAATAGCTTCACTTTGGAAGAACATAAATCACATAGTTCTTCATCTTGAAAATCTTTGAAGAACTCTGAAATAATTAAATGATGCCTATATTGTTACATCACAATAAATCAATGCCTCTCCAACTTCCATGTAAACTATTGAACTCAAAGAAGCTTCAAGGTTCAAGAAAACTCCCAAACTGTACTATGATGAAAGTCTCAAATTAAACACGTGTAAAGATATATTTGTCTTAAATAACAAAGAAACCCGAAGCATATCCAGCTGGAAAAAAATATTTTAAGACTAAAATTTAGCATGAAATTACTAAAATAATACTAAAAATTTTTAAGTTTCAAAGGCTTCAAAATCATACGTAGAAATATTTTTTGTCTAAGATATTACTTATTGACCCAAACGGAAAGATCAAATTCCAAATCTGTAAAATGATGGTTGCATTCTTTTTTTCTGGCGTTCGTCATTAAACCATCTATTCATCTATTTTATCAATAGATATAATTATTCATATTGATTATTTCCTAGATAGCTGTCCTATTTCGTGTTCTTAACATAACACTATTTTTGTATTCGTTAATGTCCCTGTGCATTTTAGTACCTGTGATTGTCTAGCCATGCACTTCGAATTAAATTGAAATATCTGAAATGATAAAGACTAAAGAGAGTGTATTGATCTGTTGAAAATTGATGTTGTGAAAGGTAAATTTTGGGAGAATAAAAATTGAAAAGTAAGTAAAAGTTGTAAATATCTAGAAACAAAATTATTTTGAAAAATAAATGTGTAGTTGAGAAAATGAGTTTTAGGGAGTATTCAGCTGTAACATCGTAGGGTTAGACTACCACACGTATTTAGCACTCTATTAATTAGTTCCTTTTTTTTTTTTTTTGTGGTGAGTCAGATTGATTGTCATAATTTTTTCTGGTTATTGTTTTCTGATACAGTTACATAACTACAGCATGGTCCTTCATAGGAGCTAGGAGGTAATGACCCTATAATTGTTGAGGATATTGGGACAGAAAGTGCGGAAGAAGAAAACATAGAGAC
>CAVNYN010269277.1:0-30502 GCA_963692815.1 Nyctanthes arbor-tristis
TGGGTTTCTAGCTAGTAATCCCATGGTTAGTTAGGGGCAGTTTACTACGGATATGTGTAAAAGATTTGCTGATAAGACTAGGGAAGAGGTTGGTGGGTTAGGAAGGCCTTCAAATATTTCTTGCTACACAATACACCTGATGAAATAGGGGTGGGTATGGCTCAGCTGTATCTGAAAGGAAAAGTGACATGTGGTTTAATGGGTTTCTAGCTAGTAATCCCAAGGCTAGTTGGGGGCAGTTTACTACGGCTGTGACACGCCCCACCCCAAGTGCCTCTAACTTACTTGAAGTGTGATGTGCGCGGACGATAAATTCCAACTAAAAAGCTAGAATTTACCGTCAAGGCTCGATTATATACTAATTATTTTAGAAAATTTCGACAGCATCTCTTCATTTGTTAACAAAACCAATCTACATGACACCCAACAGCAACCCAAATCCACTTCACAATATAATAATTCCCATCACTACCAGTAACAATACTTCATGTAGGAAAAATCTTACTAAACCAAGTACGTTTTACTCAGACTTCCCAATGTATAATAATAAATTTAACCGTATCAAGGTATATAGATCACAATAACAACAAACCATATAATAAATTTTATATGGTGGCCTGAATCCTTGAAATAGTAGGCTCGGCTACAATGTGTTGCCCAAACTCCAATTGCTACCTGGAAGAAAAATTATATTGAAAACATATGAGCTAACTAGCCCAGTGAGTGGAGTTTTTATAAATAAACATGTTTTCAAAAGTTGAAATGTAACTTTTGCAACACCTTAAACAAATGTTCAAGCTCCTTTAGAAATTTCATGACTTTAAATATAAATCTAGCATAACATCAACCTTTGTGGAATCATCACATGTTAGAAAATATTATGAACATCATTCTACTTCATAATCATCATAAAATTCATTAGAAAACATCATGAATATAATTTATTTCAAGATCATCATAAAATCATCCCCAAAAAGTATCCAACATCACATGAACATAATACAAGTCATACGCGCGTAGACGGTCAGCTTGGGCCATAGGTACCTTATGACCCCTTCGCTTTAGGCGGCACAATTAAACAGCTTGAGCCATAGCTGGCACATAGGCCCCTTCGCCTGGGCGGCGTTCATTTGATCAGCTTGAGCCATAGGCCCCTTCGCCCGTAGGCGGCATATTTATAAACATAGGATACAACTTGGGGAACTTTCAAATCATGCATCATAAATCATGTTTCCCTTCAAACATTTCTTTAAAAAAATCATGAAACATCATTTCATATAACTTTTCTAAAAAAATATCAGCTTTCATGAAATTTCATACAAATACATGATCATCATAACATATTTCAAATTTACGTGAAATCAAAGCATAGCATATTTTCATTTATAAAGAAAGAAGAGGAAAAGCTCCACTCACCGGCTAGGTAGCAATGTAGGTTCTTTCTCGTTTCATTTCCTTTTTAACCTTTGTCATTACCTGTGAAATCATATGAAAATTCTACTTAACATTTAATTCCTTCTTGATTTCTCAATTCACATATAAAACTCAATTCTTTTATTTATCCTTACTCAATCCCATTTACCTTTTTTCTAACTTATCTATTAGTTAAGGACTTTCTAGTTCAACAAACTTTATCAACGTGAAATTCTCTTTTTGATTTCAAGTCCTCTATTCTATTGAATTCTTCAAGTTTTCGTCATTGTTCAATTAGACACGTCTCTTTTGTATAATTATTCTAAAATTTGTTTTACATTTTAGAAATTGTAGTAATACCACATATTAAAATCTTAAACTCCTTCCAAATATAAAACTAACTCTTTATCTTTAAACACAAATCTTTGGTCTTTAACAACTTTCATCATTTGCTATTAAATATTAATTCATTCATTAATTGTATTTATTTTCAACTTCACCAATTCCTCATTTACCATCATATTATTCTATAAAATCATAACACCACTTATTGAATTGAGACTTGGTTCAACTTTTCAACAATACTCGTTAAGTTTTTCCTGTTTGGACAATGCCCATTCAAAACCATTTTAAAATCACGAATGGTGTAGTATGCTTATAAAATTTTACTAGAAGGTAAAAAACTCATATAAGTTCATCATATATAAAATTGAGCCCAAGAAAACTACCTTGGCTATATCAAAATATTTTTCCACCTCCCAGAAATTCTATTCTCGGGTACACACTGCTCCGTCTTACTAAACATGTCATAAAAACTTCTACCGGTCTCCAAATAGTGTCATTCTAATTTTTGATGATAGACGAATCATAGAAGATCATTTTCCAACTTGTATCTTGTTAAAATTCAATATACTATCAGTTATAAGCATCCAAAGTTGAAGGGCAGAAACACATACATACTAATTTCAACCTTAAGTCTTTTTTGTTAAATTCACACTTACATGATTACCTTCCTAGAATTCCATATTAACATCTTATGCTTCCTTTCATATAATTATTATTCTAGACTCTATTTCATCTTACAATTTGTCATAGTATCACATATTAAAGTCTCTAATATCCACTATAAATAAAAATAACCATTAACACCAATTTCTTAGTCTTTAACACTAATTCTTTCTTAACCTTTAACAATTTCCTCATTCTCCTATTTAATATTAAGTTGCTCATTACTAGCACTTATTCTAAGCCTCATCAACTTTCTCAATTACCATGACACTCTTTCACAAAATCCTCACACTAACTTATAGATAAAATTTCAACTTATTCTTCCATATAAAACTTTATCCTTATAAATTCTTCTTATAATAGCATCAAGAACCTCAACTTTCGTAATCAATTAACAGTTTAATGCCTCTAAAATATGTAGTAAATAAAAATTTACAACCTAGTATATATGTTCATAAAAATTCCATAAACTTTATATTCTTAAACTTATATAAATCCAAAGCTTAAAGAACAATAACACTTACTTGGTTGTATTCTTGTATTTTTCTCCTTGCTTCTTAAACTTCTTCCAGCTAATTTTTTTTTTCCGGCTTGCAAAACTTGGCAGAGGCTTCGGTCCTTTGCTTTCTTTCTTTTCCTTCTTTTGTTTGTTTATTTATTATACATATGCATATATATAGATAAATGACAATTGGTCCAAGTTCCCACAAGAATTATCTAGAATCTTGGACTTATTTCAATTTTCATTTTCTATTTTTTCTTTTTTTTCCTCTTTTTTTTCCAATTGAACCTTTAATTTTGTATTTGTAGTTAATTTAGTCCTCATGTTTCAACTTACCACGTGGACCGAAAGTATAAGAAAATTTGGGACGTCACAGGCTATGTGTAAAAGATTTGCTGATAAGACTAGGGAAGAGGTTGTGGAAGCATTTTGCAAAATCAGGCAGCAAGGTGATATTTCTGAATATGTGGAGAACTTTGAGGAGCAAAAGGCCCAGTGTATGATGTCTTTACCTCAATTACCAGAAGGGTACTATATAGAGGTGTTTGTGAGTGGATTGAAGGAAAAGATTAAGTTTGCTGTTAAGATGTTTGAACCAATCACCTTACAAAAAGCCTTTAACCTGGCTCAACTGTAAGAAATTTCACTCCAAGCCCAAACAAAAGCGTCCAAACCAGCTTATAAACCTCCCATGATAAACAAGCCAATATATCCATCCCCCAGGCCACTTGATAGGCAAAATCGCAAGCGCACGATACCGTTCAAGTAGTATAGGACTAGATGAGTCCCAAATGTCGTTCCCACAGGGAAAGAGTTGTTACCTACTTCACTTAAGTTAATTTCACACCAACTGAACAAGGAAATTTAAAAGTTTTCAAAAGAATAATGATGTTTGTTTAAGCTAAAATTTAAACTAAACACTTTTTCTACTCAAAAGTAAGAATCAATTCAAATTAATAGACTAGGAACTATATGAATAAAGGCGTTGAGACTAAGAATCCACAATAAACAGGGGTTCCAATTATGCAATCTCACTCATGATAATTTACCATCATGTACTCACAATTAGTTTCACAAATTTAATTGAAAACCTCTCTCGAGCAAATTCAAATCTACCCAACTAAGTAAACCCACTATATCTCTATGTGAATTTCAACCTAGTCGAATGCATTAATTAACAAGAAACTATTTTTACGATTGCACAAATCATAAAAGTGTATCCCTATCTTCTATGCAATTCATGTTTTCTATTGAAGTGTTAAATTTGTGACTTACCTCTTGGTCTCCTCATGAATTCACAAACACAATTACGAGTTGATTATGCTCATAAAAGACAAATACATATCACAATAGAAAATAAGCACGCAATAACAATTAGAGTCATGAATGGAATTAATGCAATCAAAACATGTCTATTGCTTCATCGATTGTCTCAACAAGGGAAATTAGTTAAACATAGTAAAGAACATCATAAAATAAGAATTCATAGGGTTTGAATACATGACCAGATTCTTGCAAAGAAAGTATGAAGAATAGTGAAGAAAACGTTTGCACCAAACGAAGAATTCCGTTCTTTAATCTTCACACGAACCCTTGCTTCAATCTCCAAGCCCTCAAGAGTGATTTTCTATAATGAGTTCTCTCCTTTCCAGATAGGTTTTTCGTTCTTTTATAGTTGGAGAGGCTTTAGAACCCTCGAATGTGTCAAAAAGGGGCCGAAAACGAGTAAACGGCGTTTTCCGATATAGGCCGCGGGTGGCCGCGGCTTGCTTACCGGGGCCTACCCGCGGCCTACTTCCATGGCGTGCAGTTTAGTCCCTGATTTGACTTTTTCTTGCGGTAACGGTCCTTTTCGGCTTTTCTTCGTTTAAACACATCCCCAACTTCTTGAACTCTTTAAACACGACACCAATGATCGCCAAGCTCTCCCAACGTGCATTTAGCCCTCAAACTAGTTTCCATTGGTCTTCTTACCTCGAACTCTCGAGAAATCACACTTTGATGCTATATCTTGAATGTAAAGTCTCAATTTGGTTCAAAAATAATTCCTTTCACTTGTTCCGCTCCAATTTGAGCTTTTAACCTATATGAACCATATTCACGCAAATTAAGTAGAAATATGCTCGATTTTATATAGAATTGCATAAGTTAAGAGAAATATTTTTGCATATAAAATACACTTATCACCACTCAACTCATATTTACCCCATCCAACTCCTACCCATATACAGAAGCCATACTATACCCAGAATAATCCCAATCCCAAATTTAAAGCCATTACCTCCTCAGATATCCAAACTAGAAAAAGCTTGGGATTATACTTCAAGTGCAATGAGAAGTATAGCCCTGAACATGTGTGTAAAAATAGGATGATCAACTATATTGTGGTGGAAGAGAATGAACTAGAAGTGAAATCAGAAAATCAGGAGGAATAAAAGGTTGAAGTAAAAACTGAGGAGATGCTTATATCTCTGAATGCCTTGTTTGGAAGTGCCAAACCCAAAACCATTAGGATACCTGGAACAGTTAAGGAAAGGAAGGTGTCCATACTGATTGATGGGGGCAGTACTCACAGATTTGTGGATGAACAACTGGCACTAGGACTTGGATATCAAACGGATGAGGGCAGAACCATGGTTGTGAGGGTAGCTAATGGTGACCAGATGGAGAGCAAAGCAATTTCTCAGCCTGTTTGGTGGAAAATACATGAGTATGAGTTTCAATATCCCCTGAAGACCTTGAGGTTGGGGGCAGTGATGTAGTATTGGGAATAAACTAGCTCAGTCAATTTGGACCAGTGACCAGTGATTATAAGGAAGGCTGGATGAGTTTTGTGAATGGAGGTGAAACCATCACTTTTCACGGCGAAAAAGAGAACAATATCAATATGATAGAGGTTGAGGAGTTGGACAATTGGTTGCAAAAGCAAGAATATGGGCTGATGGCCCAAATATGATCCATTACAGAAGAAGAAATGGCTGAAATTCCAAATGATTTGCAACTAGTTCTAGCAGAATTTTCTGAAGTATTCTCTACTCCTACTGGATTACCTTCGAAGAGGAAACATGAACATCAAATAATTCTAAAGGAGAGAGCACAACCTTTCAGGCTCAAACCTTACAGGTGCTCATTCATTCAAAAGGCTGAGGTGGAAAAGCTCATATCAGAAATGCTAGAGGCTGGGATCATTCAGGTAAGCAACAACCCTTTTGTTTCACCTGTTCTATTAGTTTAAAAAAAAAGATGGATCATGGAGGTTTTGTGTTGATTATCGACAGTTGAATAATGTAACAGTAAAAGATAAGTACTCTATGCCCATGATAGATGAATTGTTAGATGAATTGAATGGAGCTACAATTTTTTCAAAAATTGATCTCAGAGCAAGGTATCACCAAATCAGGGAAGATGTTTATAAAATGGCTTTTAGAACATACCAAGGGCTATATGAATTCAAGGTTATGCCCTTTGGCTTAACCAATGCTCCTGCCACCTTCCAAAGTTTAATGAATGAAGTGTTCCAGCCACTATTGAGGAAGTTTGTATTGGTTTTCTTTGATGACATATTGGTGTATAGTAGGAACATAGGGGAGCACTGTGAGCACCTCAAGGCAGTTTTGCAACTTTTGAAAACACAACAGTTATATGCTAAGTTCAGTAAATGTGCATTTGGACAGACCAAAGTAGAATATTTGGGCCATATAATCAGTGCTGAAGGTATTGCAGTACATCCAAAAAAAAATAGAGGCCATGCAAAACTGGCCATGCAGAATTAGCCATGCCTAATTTCAATCTTCCATTTGTGGTAGAGACAGATGCCTGTTATGGAGGACTAGGGGCTGTGTTAATGCAGGAGGGAAGGCCTATAGCCTACATGAGCTTGGTAATCAAGGCAGGGAACCTGGGGTTGTCCATCTATGGGAAGGAGTTATTGGCCCTTGTTACTGCTGTGAACAAGTGGAGACACTATCTTGAAGGGCACTACTTCATAATAAGGACTGATCACCAATCCTTGAATTACTTGCTAGAGCAAAGGATCACAACATCTTTATAGCAAAAATGGCTTACAAAACTAATGGGGTTGAGTTATGAGATACAATACAAGAAGGGTAAGGAAAATACTGCAGCATATGCCTTATCCAGAAGGAATGAGGGTGAAGGTGAGTGTACAGTCGTGACTACAGTAACGCCAGCTTGGGTGCACGAAGTAATCCACAGTTATGAAGGAGATCAGTATGCCTATGACAAAATCCAGAGATCGGAAGAGCACACGTTCTTGAACCTGACTCAATTCTATATTTCAAATATTGTAATGGCCTTCTAAGGTACAAGCATAAATTGTATGCGGGGTAAGGAGGTGAGATTCGACAGAGACTCATAAGGTGTATCCATGATTCACAAAATGGAGGTCACTCTGGGGTTCATGCTAGTATCTATAGCGCCAAACATCATTTCTTTTGGCCTGGCATGAATCAAGAAATCAAAAGAGCAGTGCTTTAGTGTAAGATCTGTCAGAGAAATAAGAGAGAACATGTTAAGTACCCAGGGCTGCTCCAGCCACTACTTGGACCACTTTACTCTTGGAGCCATATCACAATGAAGGATTACGAAAATCAGATGGCAAGACGGTCATTTTAGTTCGTGTTGACAGATTGACAAAATATGGACATTTCCTGGCCCTGAATCATCCCTTTACAGCAGCTAAAATGGCTCAGATTTTCCTAGATCAGATCTACAAACTACATGGAATGCCACAGCATTGTGACTGACAGAGATAAGATATTCACCAGTAGTTTCTGGCAGGAACTATTCCGGTTGCTGGGCACTCAATTGCAACTTAGCATGGCTTACCACCCACAAACAGAGTGGCTGAACCAATGTTTGGAGACTTACTTAAGGTGTATGACTGGATATAAACCTCAGGCTTGGACCAAGTGGTTGTCACTTGCTAAATGGCGGTACAATACGACCTATCACTCTGCCATCCAACAAACTCCATGTGAAGCCCTTTATGGCATTTCCCCTCCTCAGTTGGCTCTGGGCCCTTATTTGCATACTACAGTGGTTGTTGTTGAAGAGGTGTTGCAGGAAAGGCAGAAAATGGATAAACAATTAAAGTAATATTTGGCACAAGCTAAGGCTAGAATGAAGCTGTATGTGGATTAGAAACGGGTGGAAAGACAGTTTGAGGTAGGTGATTGTTTTTTTTTCTCAAATTGCATCCTTATCAACAGCAAACTCTAGCCAGAAGAAGTAATCAGAAGTTATCTCCCAAGTATTATGGCCCTTATTAGATTGAGGAAAAGATTGGCTCAGTAGCCTATAAGCTACAACTGCCTTCCGAAACCAAAATCCACCCAGTTTTTCATGTGTCACTCTTGAAACAAAAAATTGGGGACCAAACCTTTCCTGTCTCCAAATTGCCTCAGGATGATCTAGTTGAACCTACTGCCTTGATACCTGAAGCTGTTCTACAGATCAGCGAAGTGCAGAAATGAAATGAATAGAGGTGTAATGGTTGATAAAATGGGAGGGTAGAAGTAGTGAGGATTCCACTTGGGAGGCTGCTACAATGATGCTGACAAAATATCCCACTTTTAACCCTTGGGGAGAAGGGCCATTTAAGGGGGAGGAATGTCACAATGAGTTGGGGAAGGGAGTAATTACAAATTGGGAAAGAAAGGAAAAGAGGTTTGGTAGACGAGTAACAGACAACTACCTTTTGAATTGAGCTTCGGAACGGCGTCGTTGAGTTGCTGAAATTGTGTTTCACGTTTTCTCAAGTAAAGTGCGATTTCTCGTTAGTTACTATAAATTGGCATTTTTGTATTCTTTTCTTTTTTCAGCGAATTATATGGAAATGTTTTCTCTCTCCTCTAACTGTAATTCTTCTCGTCTCTTCTCATCTTCAATTCTGTAATCTCTTCTCATCCCCTGAATTTCTTCAGTTTTGTACTCATTTATTGTTGAGGTAATGAATTCCTCAGCTGGGCATGATATTACTCGATGAGTTTGTGCCGTGTGTTGATTTGTGTATGGAATTCCATAGCTGTTGAGGCGTGGTGTTACATCAGAATAGTAGAAGAGGTTAAACCCTAAAATTAGAACCCAAAACTATGGAAAAAAAGGAAAACAAATTAAAACAGGGAGAAAAAAAATTAATTGTAATCAATCCTGCAGCAATTCGAAACCTTCGTAATATGCAAGGATGAAACAAAAATGCCCCAAAATCAGAAGTCAAATAGTTAAAACTTCCACGAAAAATGGAAAAATAACTCACCAAATGATAGAAAAGCATAGCGAAAATCGACCAAGATACCCTAAAAATCAGAGAGCAAAATGATTGCAGAGACGGCCAACACCGGCCTAAGGATATCTCAAAAGGTCTGGAATAGGTCATTGTAACTTGTGTTATCTTCAATTTTTATCTAATTCAAAATAATCTATTAATATATGAAGGCACTTAAGCGCCTTTCATTTTTTTCCCCGCCCATTTGCTCTGCGGTCATTCTCATGGTAAGTCTTTTCTATAGTAAAGGTTTGATTTATAGAAAGTTTTTTAATTAACTTTTTTTCTTCCATATTCGTATGCAACTTTTTCCCTTCTCAGACTTTTGCGTTTTTCTCTTTTGTGACTATGATATGTCTTTGATTACGATAAATTGTGTTCTAATATTCTTTAATATTCAAAATCATTGTTGTAGAGGTTAAGCTCTACAGCTTTGGGTACTCTTTCAAAATCTTTTCATTTACATAATATATGTCAAATGGCTAAACTGATATAAGCTCCAATAATTACTTTTTTACTAGATAATGTATTTAGTAACTTATTGTGACAATTTAATCTAGAGCCTTATATTGATATCATTATATGAAAATTAGATCTTCTTATCCCTTTTCATTTGATTATTCAAATGTATAAATGTGGAAAAGTGATCATACTAAGGTTTAATTGATAATAGCACTAACAATTGCCCAAAATACTATATTATGATAAAAAGAATATTATTTTTCCTAATAATAAAATAAGAAGGAAAAGAAAACTTGATGGTATTATTTCAAGCCAACGGGTTTGTGTAAGATAATTTTTGTGAACAAGTTGACATATAGTATAATTTCAAGTTGAAATAAGTTGAAAATTTGATGCAGAATAATACTACCTCATCTTTATGTTTTATTTTTTTCATTTTTTTTTTTTACTTTTGATATGTAAAAAGCCTTTGTGGGTGTTTCTTTTAATAGTATAATAACAATTTGTCTGTAGGTTCTAATTCAAATTATGTATGTTTGTAGTCAACGGGTTTATGTACTAATTACTCAATTCTACCAATCATTCTTTTCCCCGTCACCGTGACCTTTCTATTTTACCTTTTCATATTTTTAATCTGAGAATATTTATATCGTTGGTAACCTTGCAGAAAGGTTGAAGAATCAAGAAAGTGAAAATCCAAAATTGAATTATCAAAGTAGGAGCTTCATGGCTGAGTGGAGCAATAGTGCATTGATATATGTAGAGATTTGTTTTTAGTATAAATTAGTGCTTTCCAATTTTTCAATAATTTGCCAAATTATCATTGATTAAGATAAAATTAGTGTTCTTTTCTTTTATTTTCTCTTTGCTAATTATTGTGTTCTGATGCGATCATGTTGACTATAAAATTTTCTATGTCAGTTTTGATTATGAAATCTGCCATAATTTAAATTTCATACTTATTTGATCTACATATTAATTGGTGCTAATAATTTCTCTATATAATTGATGAATTTTGATACAATCTTTTTTGTTTGTAAATTACAATATGTAGATGCTTATATTTTTTATTGATAAATTTGATTCAAGTAGAGATGATATTTAATTAGCTCTCGATGAATGATTATTGGCTCTTGATAAAAAATGACAGGTTTATTTTAAGCCTTACTAATAGTCATTGTACAGTGCTAGAATAACGGTAAAGGTGTGAGCGTTTGGTGTGGTAGAAATAGATGCATATATTTGATCATGGAAAGCTAAATGTGTAACCTATATATTATAACTATGGGTTGATTTGATTAAATTTTCTCCTTTAAATATTTGATCATTGGTCCTATTGATTCAATTAATATATATTTGTACTTTTAGATTTTTTTGCTAAGATACAAATGTTGATTTATTATGTAACTGTCAAATAGATATATTTTTACTATTTTTTTACCCATACAATGCACAGGTGTGTTAACTAGTTTATTATTAATTGAATTTAATTAGTTTATAATCAATTTCCCAATGTCTCCCTACAAAATACCAATATAGTATAGACCTCTTTCCGTCCCCAAAAAAACAATCCAATTACCATATTGAAGTTTGAACATGTAATTTATTTGTCATTTTTATATATGCCCCTAACTAATTTATTGTTATTACTTCTCATAATTACTTATACATTGGAAGTATTTTAAACAATTAATGAGATATAAAAGTATATGTGAAAAAATAAGGTAAAATTAATATTTCAACTATATTAACTATCGTTTCTTAATATATGTGAAATAACTACTGGACGATCTTTATGAGTTTATTTTGTAAAAGTCCACTCTCATTCTATACATTAGAAAGGTGAAAGATGGGAGGTGAAGTAACGCGTTTTCCTCGACCCATTATCACATCCAGTTCAACACATCAAACATATTTTAAATGGACAATTTACGTAGCTCACCCTAGTTTAGGTAATATCCACTTCGAGTATCACTGGAAAACGCCATGGCTATTTAAAAGTTCATCCACAAGAAAGTAGCATGACCAACATAAAACCATTCATTGCGACTAGCACAAAGAAAATAGTCTTATTCACAGACAGGAGACAAGGGAATTTTACATAGAATCCCACGTACAAGGAAACAAGAAAACATCAGAGGCGGTACAGACTATAAACCCAAGTCTTGATCTCTTGCCGTACGCCGGCTGGATGACATATGGTGGGAGATCATTTTTATTATAAACCCTGCTATACAAACTAGACAAAAAGCCTCTTTCTTGTAAAATTTTATGTGATCAGCAGATGTACTGCAAATGAGATTGTGCAAACCATAAGCCCAAACAGTGCCAAGAAACCATATTTCCTGTACACAAAAATTCAAAAGAACATTTCAAGATTACATGCCTATAGGATTGTCATAGAATAATGCTTCACCACTTATTGGCTAGTCAGGTCTATATATTTATAAATGAATCGATTATGATCACTATATCGTTATCTCAGACCTGCTAGTCATCGTCCTAAAGGAGGTTTTTTCCCCTACCGGCACTGAAAAGCACCTAGTCTTCTCTGTCTCTTTGTTCCTTTTTGTTTCCACCTTCTTCAATTACCTCCAATTTTTCACCTTCTTCTTCAATTGCTTCTACTTGCTTCTCAAAATCAGTTTTTCTACCCGTTATTGCTCCTATTTACAGTCAGATTCACTGCTAAAGTAGCATTACTACTAGCTAAAGTTATCCAATTTTGGCCTACAGAGGATGAAGCTTACACAAAAGTGAACCGCTTCTTGGGATCACCAGTGGAATAACGTTTGAAATAGAAATATCGAGCAACGCAATAAACAACTCCAAGTGACGCACAAATCACAGGATGTCTAATTCCTCCCAGTATCATCAACATGAAGAAGATTGGCATCATTTCCAGTGAATTCTGGTGCCCTCTCTGCATCCCACGCGAACAAATTCATTTCAATTTCCCCCAAATAAGAACAATTTAGGTAAAAGATTCAAAGAAGAATCCCAAGTAAAATTACCTGCATACAGTTAAAGAGATTGGCATCCTTGTTCTCAGCTTCAGTGGCATACATTGTTGGATAAAACACTTTGTATCTACGAAATATTTCACAATTGCGCACCCGATTACAGCCCACAGTTTCGAAATTAGGGTAAATCAATCAGAAAAGTAAGAGGGAAATTTCAATTTCCAGAAGATACTAACAAGAAATGTAGGTAGCTACCTTTTGCGGGCTCCGCCGACTTGAGCAGCCATCCAGAAATTAAGAAAGCAGTAGAGGACCAAAACAATGGCGACGTATCCATATTCTTTGGGCAGTAGTTCCAGTCCCGACATGAGTCCTTAGCTAATTTGATTGCTGACTTTGAGAAGGGGAAACAAGCACTCAAGCAGTATTTGTACTGGAAAGACTTCAATGGTGATTCTACAAACACACGACTTTCTTTTCTTTTTTTTTTTTTCTGTCCAAACACACACGACTTTCTGTACCAATTGATATCTGGGATTAGCCTTTTATTACAGTTTCTTTTTCTAGTGGTTTCTATTGGCTTAACTTTTTTCCCAAGGCAAGCTGCATCTTGAATTTGACCTTTTCAATGTGTTTGGCAACTATTCGTGTAAATTGCTTCATATGAACATAACATATAAGTGACATAATTATTATTAATATATTATTAGACCAAAGAAAAGTTAAAAATTACAATTAACTTATGTAGTAGTATTCAAATATCATATATCTAGTGTCACAACAGTACTAAAAGGTGACATGATATTATATTAACGGTTGAAGTGAATACATCATTATCATATATCAGTGATTAATATTATATCCACCATTTCCCTAGTAGTAGAGGTGGGCAATGGGCTAAGTTCGACTCAAAACCAACTCAACCCATTTTTATTTAGTTTTAGATGTTAGATAACCAACCCAAACCACTTCGGGTCGGGTTAGAGCAGTTTGGGTTGGGTTTACTACCTATTTTCTTTTCCATTTTTCCCTTTCTTTTCTTTTCCTCCCCCCACCCCCACCCCCATTTTCTTCCTTTCTCCCCAGCCTATACCCACCGCCCCTCCCTTGAATGTGTATTTGGTTGATTTTTATTGCTTTTTCTACCCTCATTTTCCCCCTTTTCTTCTTCCCCGCCCTACATCTCCACCCCCTCGATGTGTAAAACTAATAATTGGTTGAAAGCAAATAGTTTAGGTTATTTTGGGATATGCAGCTGTATGGAATTTCATATTGTTGACCATTTATATAAAAATGGTTATATAGTTGACGATTGTTAATAAGAAAAATTGACGTGAAATTTCACTGGGTATTAAGTTGTCTACAAAATTTACACGCTAAGAAAAATAAACATGCTTCAAGGATAGGAAAATAGCACAAAATCAGTTTCACATAAAAAAAGGTTAAAACTCATAAATAAATAAAAGGTAGCCAAATTTCTTAGTCATGTCAGTGATGAAAATCAAGCTTGTTAGCCCCAGGTTTCCCAGTTAGCTTCACTCCCAACTCCTTGGCATATTGTTAACTTTCGAATAGGCATCAACCATAAAATTAGCTCCACATATGACTCCGTCTCAAAAATCACTTTGAGTTGGTTTCATTTCTCGCTGACTCCATCCTTTTATCTGCAAAGAGGGGGGAAAAAGAAAGCATTTTAGAAATAGATAGAACCTGAAGAGAGAAAAAAGGGAATAAAAAGTTCTAAAAAGAGAAGTTTTGTGCCACAGATAAAGATCAAATTTGGATTAGATTTGATATAGTCTTCCAGTCATTGCAATCGGAAAAAAGAATGAATAGTTTGCATCCGGACATTTGAACTTGGATGAAGATTTACATTTTTATTTAAAAAATAAAATAAAAAATCTCAACGACGAATTGAAGTTCACATAAACGGCAGAAAGATATATTGTAAACATAATTAAAATATAAAAAAAAAAGTGCAATGTAAATTGACTTCAGTTGAAAAAGAACGTTCCAATGTATCCTGAGTCAGTTTACAATATTCATGTTCCTTAATAACAATGCTAAATTTCTTCCTATAAAAATGAAAATGAAAAACAATAAAGGGTGCAAGAAAGAGAAACTGCGACAAAGAACGAAAAAGATATTGGAGCAGTTGAGGTTTATCAAGAAATACATTCAATAAAGAGAGATGTGGTATATAATAAAGGTCAGAACACAAAAAAAAAAAAAATTGACACTGTCGAATTTGAAATAAAGGTCAAAACAAAAAAGCCTCTCTGAAGAGGGTGGATTCTTGGGTCTGATTGAGACTGGAGTGGATTCATTCCAACCTTTTTGAAGCCTACAGGAAGATTTAGCACTGGGAAACCAGAAGAATTTGGCCGTCTTTTCTATGGATAATGTTTATGAATTCAAGATGGGATTGGGATACTATGAGATCGGAAGGCATTAGGCATAATTAGCAATTAGCTCTTCCGATCTGACTTCCTTTTCTCTGAATTGCAATTATGTGCACCTTCGTTTTGTTTAAAGGTTTTGATAATATTCTAAAGTTCCTAAAATTCCATTCTGTATATGCCATTTTGTCTCTAAAACCCTTTTGGGTGTAAAGCTTTTTTGAATGATATTCATAAGAAAGGCCAAAACTGGTTTGGGAATCCTAAAAATCTAAATTGACTTTTGAACTAAATTTAGCTACTATAAATCTATAATAATATCCTATCACCTGATACTTTAATTTTTTTCTATATCATGATATAGCTCAACTCAATGATTACTCTTGCTTAAGATTCTCCCTTCTTATATGTCAACATACATATATCCAGTTTTTTGTAACTCTTTCACTCTCTTCTGTGTATTTCTCTGTCAGTAACATTCTCCTACAATTCTTACTTAATTTCTCTCTTGTTATATGTCAACATTAAATCTTGTTACTTAATTACTTAATTCTTGCTTAATTCTTGTTATATGTCAGTAACATTCTCCTACAATTCTTACTTAATTTCTCTCTTGTTTGCTTAATTCTTGTTATATGTCAGTAACATTCTCCTACAATTCTTACTTAATTTCTCTCTTGTTATATGTCAACATTAAATCATTTGACCATGTAGAACAGAGTGTGCCTTTGTGGCATTTGATCAAACAGAAATCTATCAAGAAAAACAACCAAAAATCCAATATTGAATGTGAAGCAGTACCTGAGCAGAGGTTCAGTTTCCTGCATGCAATTTATAGAACCATTGAAGCATCAAAATTACTTGTAGGAAATCAGTACCTCGCGTTGCTCTCTTTCTAACATCAGTCAAAGGAAAATTCATCCACCAGTAAATTCATACTGCAGTAGGGGAAAGGCAAATAGATAATATACTCACTTTGAGATCCGGGCGCGGAAGGGAAGCCGAGATGAATTACGGATAGAAGACTCACTTCAAGATTGAAGACAAACGACAGATGAACTACATTTAGGAATGTCAACGAGCCGAGCCGGCCGGCTCGGCTCGGCTCGCCAAAGTCTGGGCTATGACTTTTTTGATATCGAGCCTAAAAAGCCCGCCTCGGCAGTGAAAATTAGGCTCGACCCCAGCTTTGGCTCTGGCTTTTTTGTCCGGCTCGGCTTTTTTTTAAAATATTTTTCCTACCTTAATTTAATTTCTTTCCCTACTTAAGTTTAACACAGGCCTTAACAAGTTGACCCGTTTAGCCCGTAATTACTGGCCGGCCCGTTTGGCCCAACGAGCCAAACAGGCAGGCCCGGCTCAGACTTGCCCCTGAATTAGAAGCTCGACTCGGGCTCAGGCTAGGGCTAGTCTTAAGCGAGCCACCAGTCTGCTCGGCTCGGATTTTTTATTGGCCGCCCAAGCCAGACGGCTCGTTACGCATCCCTAACTACAATGATGATACGAGCGGAAGGGAGTCTCCTAAATCGGGATTGAAAATCCATTTTGAGTTGAACTGGTTTTAAATGGATTTGTTTAACCCAACCCAATAATAATTGAATTAAACCAGTGAATTAAAAACCAACCCCACTCATTAGACTAGAAAACCAACCCAACCCATATCAAGTTGATTTTGTGAGTTGGGTTAGATCGGAAAAATTATGCCCAGCCCTTCCTAGTACTATAACGACATTAAATATCTAATACTTGATCAAAATCATTACACTTTTTAACCAGCAATAACTGTTAACACACTTATTTTTTTCTTTTTCTTTCCATTTTTCAGGAAATGGTCTAATAAGAGTGCTATATAACAGTTTCTACCATATTAATGAACAACCCACAGTGGGCGCGTGATCATGACTTTTATTTGGACAATGATCAGAATACCAAGTCTACACGAGGCATAAGGAAAGAGACATCCCTTACTACAAATCTTGGAAGTATGATACATGAACGTCAGTACCGTTTTAATAAGCTATAACATTTGAACAAAAACAACGTAGAAAACCCTGTATTTGAACAAAAACAATGTAGAAAACGAACGCGAGGACTTCAGATACAAAATTTCATCACCAAGTATGGTTGCCAATTTGGTCTCAACTGTGACTTGTCTCTCAGATCCTTTAACACCAAGTCAACGGATAATCAAAATGCGGAGATAAACTTTTGGATCTTTGCCTGTGCTCTCTCCTTCTCTTCTGGCCCCTCAAGATCACCAATATTGTCGTGATATTCCTGTAAGTCACCAACAAATTCAAGAAGTTACATATTCTGACTTGTATACAGTTTAATGTGTTTATTTGTTTTTCTACAAGCATGCAACAGCTTTTCTGTGACAATGGACCAAATGGCTCACTTTGAACTCTCAACAAGTTGCAACAAAACACATCAACTGGAAGTGTGTAAACATCAATTGAGATAATAATACGGTTGGGGTATCGGGGAGGGGGGGCTGAGCTTGGATGGAGGCCTAAAAACCAAGTCGACGCTTGATCGGTGTGTTTACTCTATTAAAAAAAAATGAAAAAAATCATCATGTTCAACATTTTAATTTGAAATCATCAGTCAAAACTTTTTATTTTCCTTGAGGATGGCTACGCGGTTAACAGTCTTCTCTATATTGTCTTTCATCTGATGCATATTCAATTCTCTTATGAATGAAATAGTCATGCCATTATTCAAAACTCAAATAAATTAGAACACAAGAATAATCTCTATTCATAAAAATATCGCGTTTGAAGCTAATCACCGGATGATCAAGAACCAACAGTGATGTTTCATTGAACTCCGAACTTGCATGATTAGCTAGAGATGTGGCCAATGATGATATTATCTTGGGAAAATTCTATTTGTAAAAGGTCCTTGTACATGTTTTTGATGGGGGGAAAGGTAGTCTAGGGGTATGATGGTGAAATTACCCTGTTCTATAGAACATTTTGTAAAAGATATATATACATTTTTTTTTTAAATATCAAATATTATGGCTGATTATTATCTCGAGTAATAAGGAATCCCAGGAACTATGAAGTGCATTCCAGGTTTTTGCACCAAGCCACTAGAAATTTAGCTTGCAGCTTTATTGTCAAGGTCAAGAAGGCAGTGTCGAAGTGAAATAAAATTGGCAGCCTGCATCTCTAGTGGTTGGCTAGTAGATATGTGAACGGTTTGTAATGCCTAAGACCTCTTTAATTAAATGAAACGAAGGGATCAATTTAGTCGGTGTACTAGAATAGTAAAATGAAAATCAAGCAAGCAAAGGATATCCAAGCTTGGCAACTCTAGTATAAGTTTCTGCAAAATCCATTAAAGTTCTGGTCTGTTCCCAATCATCTAATTGAAGATATTTGTAATCCCTTATTCAACTAACCATTACCATTAGAGTTAAAAGATTGAACTCTGCGCCTGTGTCTCCACTTCTAAAGCTACCCCAATACAAGGACATTGACAAACTAACCACCAGTCATCTCCATTCCAAGTACGGATTATTATTGCTAAAACAGGAATAGTTACTCTAGACCAATGCAATAGCATTACCTTTATACAGTTGCAGAATATGTTACCTGGTATACAAGATTTAACGTGTGACATGCTGTGCTTGAATCTTCATGCAAAAATTGTTGGAATAACTATATGGGCTGGAGGTGCAAAGTGCACTCTACTCAAAGTATCCCTTTAATGACTTGCGCTGTCATGTGTGCACTTAAGGAGATACCAAAAAACCATCAAATGATCATATAAAAACAGAGTGCCTACCACAACATCAAAAGATGATTCCAGTCCCTTTTTGATAAAAACAATTTAACTCAAAATGAGACTCATGGAAAGGAATGTAGCAAAGCATGAAATAGAAGTCAGGAATGCTACTAATGAGAAGAACCAAAGAGACTAGTACCTGAAGTATATCCTTAACATCCTTCTTGGTTAACTTTTGCTGCCTTAGTAACAGTTCAATTCTTGCTCTCATTTGAGGGTGCCTACATAAAAAAATAAATTAATTAATTTAAAAAAAAAAACTTGGATTTAATAACCAAAAGATAGTAATTGATGGGTTCCAAAAAAGAAGCCCATCATATATATAAAGTAGTACATCTGATAGCAATACTTACTCGGAGGTCCAAATATGACCAAGAATAACAGCTATCAACTGCAGTGAAAAAGTGACATTCAATAACAGGAAAACTACAATAGATTAAAGCCTTTACCTAATAACAAAGGAGTCGGAGATAAACCTGAAGAGTATAGAGTCCAGAGTCTAGCTTGCGGTTATATTTTTCTTCTTCATCCATCTGCCAAATTATTCAGATAATTTAAGTTCACAAGTTGTTGTTGACATAACAGTAATAATTATACACAAGTTCCAGATATAACCTCTAGATCATCAAGTTCCAGCTGCTTCATCCGTTCAGTCTCTGCTTTCACTCTGTTGGAATATCTATAATATGAAGAAGAAATGTGTCGTGAGAAACCAGCCTTACGAGTAAATAACTTTTCTCATCTCTATGCATAGAGGGAAGGATAATGGGTTTTCTAAAAGAAATGTTGCCAAAGCAATATATACCTCATGTAGAGCTCCATAAGCCTATCTATCTTTTCACACTCATTCTCCACGAATTTACTTAACAATCTTTCCCGTCTGGAACCCCTCAAAATTCCTCCTGCAAAGATTGAGAATAATAAATACTAATTATTTCGGAAGAAGTAATGCCACCATAATATATATAAGCAAAAGAATTTTGAATTCCTTCATGTCAATTATGCACATTACTCTTTTACCATGCAAACACTACAATGTGAAAAAAAAAATTAAGGAACAGAATTTAATAGTTATATAATGCTTATATATCAACTAAATCAATAATTTTGTGACTGAAGTCCCTTCTTACCAAATAATGATGCAATTAATGATATAAGGCGCTCTTCCAATTCTTCCTTGTAGCGCTTTTTCTTGTTCTTTTTGTTCAAAGGTAACTGAAAGCAATAGATTGCAAAGTTGAACGTGAATGCAAGAATGTATTCATGAGAGTGACGGTCAAGATAATAGAAAAAATAAATAACAAACACAGACCATTGGTACTGTAGATAAGAAAGATCCAACAAATAATAATAGTAATAATACAACAATAACAACAAGAACAATAATAATTAATAAATACTAACTAATGCAGGAGTTTTATTGCCAATGGTCAAATTCTACTCCAAGTTTGTCAAGTAGGACTCATCCAGCTATAGGTCAGAAACTCTTGACCAATTGATTCCGTCAACAGCGCATGTATAACCATATATTGGAAAGTACAGGGATCCCAATTCTTTAGACTCTCACCTGAGAATAGTGACTTATTCTGGCATCTATTTTTGCAGTTAGCCCTTCAATAAGTGATTTCTACCCTTAGTGTTCCTTGAAACTAAAAATGATAAACGAAAATGTTGAATAATAAACCGCGCGAGAAAGCACATTCAGTTGCAAATCGCCTCTGCTATTAGATTTACTGCATGACAATAAGAACTAAATAAAGGGGAACTGAACTTGCCTTACCCATAAAAGCAGGGAATGCAGTCTTCAACCCCATGACATCAACAAACCGCTCGCATGCAGGTGGATAATTGGTCATGGAAAAATCCAATGCCCTGATGGCAGACCCGTAACAGAATTTCTTCTGATTCATAATAATGATCATCAACTCCACCCCTTCTGCCTTCACAAATCTCTCCTTGTTCTCCAAGGGCATTAGCAAACAACACAAAGAATCGAAAAAATTCTCAACCATCTCCTCCTCGTCGCCTGTCTTGGGGTCCCTGGATTTGTACATTGCTACAGCCTGTAACAACGTGTCCACACCATTCATCTGTCCAAACCTCTTCTGATTTGAAGTGCTGTTCTGTAACAGAATAGCCAGAATCTCTGAAGCGTACTGTTTGTTACTATCAAATTCGCGTACTTTTATACGAGCCTGGAGCCATTTCAACAATTTGGTCTTCTCGCAGACAAGTTCAGCCACCGAGGGCTTAACCTCAATGAGATTCTCGATTGTCGACAATGTATTATAAATTGCAGCCGACTCATCCTGGTCGGAATCATTTAAACGGGCAAGGTTCTGAACCAGTAATTCAACCGCATTGTTCTCAATTAGGGCATCTACCAGTACCTGCGCGGGCTCATCATTGTCCTCAACCACATCAGCATCGGTAAGGTCCTGTAAAAGTGTGACAGCATCAATAGCGATATCACTATTGTCGTGATTAAGCAGACCGGTGATGGAATTGACAGTGCCGAGGCTGACAAGGTCCGGATAGAGCTCGGGGGCCCCAGCAAGAATCTTGAGCTTCTGAAGTTCCTCGTGGAGCTCCAACTCCGAGTCGGCAAATTTTTCAGGCTGGTCAGGGTACTTGAGGCGAGCGGCGGTGTTGGCATTCAGGCGGCGCTCGAAGGAGAGGGCTAGTTTTTTTAAGGCTTTGACGTCGAGGGTTTCTACGGGGTTATGTTGGGCTTTCTCAAGGGCTTCGAGAAGGGAGAGGTCGATGCCGCCGTTCACGACGGAAGCCGGCGGTGGAGAGTCGGATGAATCTTCGCGTTTACGCTTGTTATGATTCGGCGGATCCATGTGTAATTCCGTGGGTATTCCTCGTTGCCGAATTGCAGAACCCTAAAACACTTCTCCAAGTGCAGCTGAGTGAGGAAACGGGTAGGAGCAATTAGGAGGAAAGCATCTTCCCACTTAGGTCCCCATACGTTTGAAAAGTAAGATTTAGACCATCAAACTTTCAAATAATGTTAGACCGGTGGCTCAGACTTTAAGATGAGTTGTAGATAGAAGAATGAGGAGGGGCAGGAGAATGACAGATTCTTGGAAATTGGATAAGGTGCAGAGAGATGGAAGGGTAAGTGGCGGAGTGGGCATATATTAACTACTAAATTTTTTTCGATTGAGCAATGATGTAGCTTGGTACGTCACATCAGCGTTATGATGTAGCTTGCCAGATAACATGCATTTGACACGCTACATAAGCGTCTAATAGTATTATGTCATCAAACGTCTGGCCTCAAATCATTTATGTATATTCATTTGATTCTGATCATTTTCTATAAGAGTAGAAAGAAATTTTCATTTAAATTATTTATCGATTTTCCTCATATATTCTTACATCTCAAATTTCGTTAGCAAACTAAATTTTTCTCATTTTTTGTTAAATAAGAGAGAGAATGAGCGTAGTTGAATAATGGATATTTGTTTAATATAGTGAGTCTCATGAGATATGTAAATGTGATGAACTTGTTTGATCAAGTTCAAATTTGATATATATAATAATGAGAAAACAAACAAATGGCAAACAAAATGGAAGATGACTAAACAGACTAGTGTGCTTTTGTGGCAAGTGGGGTAGAATGAGGAGGAAATTGTTGATGGTAGATTGGCTAATCACGTTTTTCATTAGATAATTAGGAATTGGGTAAACTCACAAAAGGTCCCTAACTTTTGCCAAAAGTAATAATTTTATCTCTATCATTTTCTTCAATGCTTTAGGTCCAAATCTTTCAAAAATATGTAGAAAAGGTCCCTATAGAGAATTAAACATCCATTTTCACATTTATATGATTAGACAATGATCATTTTACCTTCATTATATGAAATAAAAGAAAACTAATACAAAAACATGTTAAAAAATCCAAAAGATTAAAATAAAAAAATATGTTATTTTTTCTGACTAGTTACTCATAACTTCATTAAAGTACCACCACCATTTTCCTCTACATTTATTATTATTACTACTAGAATGCTCACTCGTGCATTGCACGGGATTTAAAAGTAATAATAAAAATAGTAATTTTAGGGAAACATATTTATCTGTCATGAAAAAGTAACATGTTTAGTTGTCAACCATGTATTGGATGATTGTGGGACTTCAAATTCACCATTTACATATAAACAACCAATTCAAGTTTGATAACTAACAAATATCAGTTATTCATATCAGACAAACACGTCTACTTAGAATTACTCTAATAATAACAAATGTCAATGAATTTTTATACAAAAATTTAATAAATTATTAATACAACCAGTTGAGTCATATATTAGCATTATAAGACATAAGTTTTTATAACTATTCTATCATAATTAGATTTATTTGTCGGTAACACTTTTTATAGCAGTTAATTCTTTTTTCCTTTATAAAGTGCGTATAGGGACGGGAGGGAAACCAATATCAGTTATTCATGTCAGATAAACATTTCTCTTTATAATTACTCTAATAACAAATGTCAATTAACTTTTATACAAAAATTTAATATAAATTATTAATACAACTAGTTGAGTTATATTAACATTATGAGACATAAGTTTTTATAATCATTCTATTATATTTGAATTTATTAGTCGGTAATATTTTTTGTACTAGTTAATTCTTTTTCTTTTTTTTATACAGTGGGTATAGAGGAGGGGAGAGGCATGGCATGTGTGCTCCAACCCAAGACCTCTTGTCTAGAATGTGAGAAACCTAACTGATGTAATACTTATTTGAATTACAGCACAAGTTAATTATACATATATAAATAAAAATTAATTGAGATGATTTAATAAAAAATAAAACATTTAATAAAAATTGTTGAAACTGTAACAACATTCATCCATCTCTCAAATAAATAATCCAACTCTAAATATAGTAAGACTTAAATTGTTCTATAAGAAATTATCAAAAATTTCCAATTTAATTATAGAATCGGTAAATTAGAGTACTATAATTAAAAAAATCAATTTGATTATTGTACTACAATAACCATATAAAAATTTCTTTAAAAATTATTAAAAATTAAAATTTACAATTAGGGTTACAGATTTTTAGAAATTTACTAGTTTAGAGATGTGTTATACTTGTGTTTTCAAATAATAAAAATTACTATGTGCTTTTTTTTTGAAATAGAACTCCCAATTAGGTTCGTGTTCGATTTGATAAGTGACAGATCTCTAATTCAAAATATTTAGCAAAAGAAACCATCGTGAATTGAGGATCGGATATGGGTTAATAAAGGAAAAAGTGAACATAATTTAATAAATTAGTGAATATTATTTAATAAATTAGTATAACAATCTCAAAAAAAAAGATAAAAATAAAAATACAAAAATGAAATTAAATGATGTCATCAGAAATCTTATAGAGCCAGAAAATGAGCGGGAAAAGCCACCATTCTCTTATTATTATATATATATTATTATTATTATTTTGTAGGAGGAAGGATAAGACCTCCACTTAATTTGCCTCTAACAACAACAAAAAAGAGGATTTTCCGTTCCTTTTTTTTTAAGCTATAGGTAGATGCAAAAATTTAGAATGAAATAAGTTGTAGCGAAAATAAAATGGGAAGAAATCCTTCTTTTTTTACCAATAATTACGTTCTTCAATTTTTTCACAGGAATAATTCCCACAATTTTAATCATTATCATTCATATCTTAATTATGATTGCTTATGTGGGTTTGAATTTCTTAGAGTTCACTTCTTAAAGTGAATATGACATTAGTGATAGTAGTATTAGGTAAGTAAATTGAAAAGATAATACATTTGATCAATGTGTATGTATAATTTGTGTTAAGTGAGCGGATAAGTGAGTGAATGGGAAGACGATATACAGATGAATATGTATAATTTGTTTTTGACACCGTAATGGATTCTGTTAATTCTGGTATAGGTGATGTGTTCTTCCTATACCCGTTGTGGTGGTACCGGGAAGACATTTGTATGGAAAAGTCTTTATGTGACTATTTGTTCAAGGGGTGAGATTGCGCTTAACGTCGCGTCAAGCAGGATATCATCTCTTCTTTTGCCAGGTGGTCGCACGGCGCACTCCCAATTCCCAATTCCTCTAAATCCCGATGAAAACTCTACTTGCAATATTAAGTATGGAAGCCCATTGGCACAATTGATATTAAAGACAAAGTTGATAATATCGGATAAGGCACCGATGATGAATAAGTATTGCTTTGAAACTCTCGACCGAAGTTTGTGAGACGTGTTGTGGTATGACAGTCCGATTAGTTTCCCTACAACCATTCGGTGGAGAACAATGGTTTTTGGCGGAGATTCTGCCAAATTTTGCCCGTTATTCCAAAGGGATAGCGTCAGGACATGGTGCATACAACGATAAATTCTTCTTATCTGTGGATGCATTGCATAGTGCTAAGGCTGACGAAAAACATCATATTACGTGGTATGAACAACAGTGAAGAGGCCAGTGACTTGAAAGTATTTTCTGAGTGGATGTTAAGCGTTGGAGATGGCACAGCAGGCGGGGAAAATGACGGTCACGTTGAGGTCCAAATACTAGATGACATTTTGATAACATCGACATGTGATCCTATACAGTCTATAGTTGAAAGCACTTACCCTGCCTTCTCCAGCGATGGTTGTGACGCTTCTTACTTGCAGGATCGAGTAATTTTGGCTCCCATGAATGATGACGTCAATGATATAAATGAACATATGATCTCAAATATGAATTATGAAGAGAAGACTTATATGAGCACAGATGCTTTATGTAGAATAGAGGGGAGCGGATCGTTGTTTGATAATATCCATTCAACTGAATTCCTTAATACGCTGAAGTGTTATCGTATTCTCAACCATAAATTGAAGCTTAAACTTGGTGCACCCGTAATGCTGTTGAGGAACATTGATCCAACTCAGGGGCGGTGTAACGGAACTAGATTGATTATTATGAAGCTTGGTATTGGAAGTTCAGATTCTCTCTGGGAACAATGCAAGTCACAGAGTTTTCATTCCAAAAATGTCTTTGACACCATCAGACTCCAAAATACCGCTTAAATTTCAGAGAAGACAATTCCCACTAATGGTGTCGTTCGCAATGACCATAAGTAAAAGTCAAAGACAATCGCTCTCCCACGTTGGACTTCTTCTCATAAAACCAGTGTTTACCTATGGATAGCTATATGTTGCAATATCTAGAGTTACTAGTCAATCGGGTTTAAAGATATTAATCTGTGACAGAGATGGTAAACCAATGAGATCAACAACGAATGTTGTATTTAAAGAAGTTTTCCAAAATTTGTAATAGCGTGACAATCTCGTCTATTCGTTACATTGTTTATACTGTTCTATTTCTCAATTTTCTCCATATGTTTTTACTTATATGGTTCCCTTCTCGCGCGTAGAGCGTGTACTACAACTAGTTTTATATTTAAAATGTTCGTTTTTTTTTTAAATTTAAATAAAGCGTAAAATCATCTTTATTGAAAAAGTAAATAATGAAAATTGACCAAAATAATATATAAAGACCTTTTGTGTATATTTTTGAAAGGTTGTGGATCTATATCCTTGAGAAAAAGGTTTAAAACGAAATTATTACTTTTTGTAAAAGGTTTATTTGAAATGATAACGTAGTCCAATAACCCAAGATTTGAAATTTATCTGTTAAGTCTTAAAAGAAATATAAAATCTTTAAAAATAACCTAAAAACTAATAGAATAAATATCCCAAACACTAAATAAAGAAAAGAAAAGAAAGAAAGAAACAACATACGGTAGAATGTTAAAATTATATATAAAAAATAATATTATATAGCACTATTGTGTTAATCAACAATCTATGTTGCAATAAATACAGCGTTATACATGTGTTGTATAGCATTACTTATATTTGAAAAAAAAATTAAACTCTAGTATTGAGAAACCGACAATCCGTTTGGAGAGAAAAATAAGCAGTCTCCATCTCCCGACATAAAATAATATATATATTATTATATTAGTTAAGAGAACTAAGTCTTGATACCTTCTATACCGCTATTTTCTCTCTTTTTTATTAGGTAAATCATGCAATAATTGTTCTTTTTTTTAACAAAAAACAATTGCAAAAAAGAACTCAAAAAATATTTGAACGTGTGACAGTTGAGTTTAGCACTCAAGCCATAACCGCTTTGCCCAAAACAAATTCAAATCCATCTTAATTCGTTCACTCACCATTTTCGGCTATGTGTGTTGTTGAATTTAATGTTATTTTAATTTTTTTAATGTATTTTACCTTTTTTTGATTTTTTTTAGTTTTATTAGAATTTTTAAAAATATAGCGGATATCGGGTATTTTTACCTACTTGATCCAAACCACCATGCCATGTACCAGATTCAAACAGGTACGAGGTAGATATGGAGTGTGGTTGGTAGAAATGGGGCAGGGTAGATGATAGGTATATCTAACCAGAACCCGTCTTATTGCCAGTTGTAGTGTTAGGATTCATTATATCTTCAAATTAATTAAAATGTGATCTCTATCGTATCTCATTTAAACTAGATTTTTCACCCGTGCGATGCACGGGTAGAGATCTAGTAAAAAAATCATACATCAAAAGTAGTTTAATAAAAATTTAGATACTTGATGGCATAAAAGAATATAAACACTATAACATTTACAAATGTAATTTGTATTGTAAAAGGAAGTCTTGGATCAAATAGTATCAGAGTCTTTCTTATAATAATAAAATTTGTCACTCCTATCTGATTCAGATAGAATTTTTACCTAAATGATGCTATCTCCATGTCTTGAAATTATAAGTCTCATGACACTATATAATATAGTCGAATGATAAAAATTCCATGACAATATTCCAGGAATATTGATCTTTAACTTCGACTTAGAGCTGAAAATTCTAGAGTATCGCATTCAAGAATTCAGATTTGTAAAGATTTTCAGTAGAAGTTATTGTTAGAATGTGACAAAATGATAGCATAACCATCTCTGAGATGCATGACCATCAATTAAAATTTATTTAAAATTATATGCCAAGATAGACGTTAAATATTTTGTGAGCCCTAAAATTATTTTTTTACTTTCTTTCTTCAGTAAAATGTGTCATTTAGAGTAATAATTTTCTTATTATTTGAGACTATAATTTGATGATGATAAGGTAATAATATAGGCTTAACAAAGTGACCTTCTTATAATTACGTATAATTTTGGTTATATAATAGTTGATCTTTAAAGTGCAGAGATCTATTTCCTATTAAATTAAAGTTCTTGCTCTAATTATTGACAGTTAAATATCATTTATCTATTTTCAAGTAAGGTAAAAATTCAGTGACATTCAATATAATTAATGTTGTCATAATTTATATTTCTTTTTTTCTTAGTGACATTGGAAACAAAAAAATATTTCAGATAATTGATAAAATAAAAGAGATTCATATAATTCATATTGACAATAAATTTTGATATGATAGTAGAATTCGGTTTTTGAAGACAGCCAGCAAGAATATTAAAAGATAATGTAGTTAATTGAACTGAGCTCATACAAAAAAACCTAAAAAATTCACATGGTACAACCCATTTTATTCATGTATGTATTTATGCATGATTGTATTGTAATATTGTAAAAGTAAATAATATCATATTTTATATTGTACCCATACCCAACTTAAATGAAAAGTTGAAAATGAAAATAAAATATAACAATCACTAAATACAACAAACAAAGTCTTTTAAAAGACGGGATACTAAGATACCTAAAAATACCGTACAACACCAATGTCATTGCCAACGGTAGAATCGAAAGAAGTCTCGCTCATACGTTGCACAGATATGTGTCATCGGATTTGCATAACAAAATCAATAAATATACAATTTTGATTTAGTACTTGACGCGTTAAATTAATATTTTATTAATAACATTATTAATAGTTACACATTTATGCACTCGATTAATACTTTACTATGTTTTACTTTTAAATCATTTAATTTACTTAATATTATGAGTTAACAGTCTAATTATATCTATCGGACATATAATGTACATACCCATATTCTCTTGATACCTGTTCAGATAAAAATTTTCATACATATATAAGAAAGTACATTTGACATACTCTTTTAACCGGATAATACCTCGTTTCCCCCATATACCTTTTTAATTGGGTAATGCTTCGTTTTATTTTATACAAGTACTCATAATTATATTACATTGTTATTTTAGTCTAGCAAACAACAAATATAATCTTTAGAAAATTAACATGATTTTATAAGGACAATCTTTAGAGTTATAGTGTACATTTGTATCAAAATTAACGTATAAGTTTGTTTTTAAACAGCGTGTTATAAATAAAGTACAATATACCAGTTGCATTATCTAGTATTACGAATTGATATGTGAATCACAAATCACCACTAGAGTATTGAGCATATATAAATTTAGTTGCATAACTGAGTATATAAATTTCTATCCCCTTCAAACACGTCATTCAAGTTCACATGTCTAACCTATATAAAGTTGCAATAATTAGCAATCAAATGATCTAATCAAAATCAACTATAGTAACTATGAGTCTAGTATCTTACCCATGCGTTGCATGGGAAGTCTAATTCTAAAAAAAAAATCAATAATAATGAACAATAAAATTTTGAATAAATACGTGCTACCGGATTTGCACAACAAAAGCAGTAAATATACATTTTTAGTTAGTATTTGACACGTTAAATTAATGTTTTATTAATAAAATATTAATAGTTACTCGTTTATGTACTCGATTAATGTTTTATTAGCTCTTCCGATCTTATATCATCTAACTTATTTAATATTATTAGCTAATAGTCTAGTAATATGTATAGGTATGTACATGTCAGTATTAACTCAATACTCATTCACATAAAAATTTTCATACTCATAAGAAAGTACCTTCCAAACTTACAATTTTAACCGAATAATATCTCGTTTCCTTACATACATTTTTAATCGGGTGATACTTTATTTTATTTTATACAAATACCCATATATAATATCATGTTGCTATTTTAGTCTAACAAATAACAAATATAATTATTAAAAAGTAGCATATATATATCTATAAATAAATTAGTCTGCAGTATCTTTGCACTGTACTTTTCCAGCTAAAAAGTCTGTTAATGAGAACTTTTGTTTTTTTTTTATATCGTTAGTTTAGATTAGTTAAAAATTATAATTGTAATTTTTCCTTAATATTTCTTGCTATAAATGTTAATAATTACGACTATTTTTTTTAAAGGATAAACATTTTACATACTATAATTTATTTATTTCATAACTATAAGCCAAAAACAAAGTGTGATTTTTGCAGGAATTTTTGAATTTTGAGAAGATAAACTTGAAGATAGTAATACAAAATAATGTTCTTATTCTCAATTAAGCTAATCAATATTAGTGAGAGTAAATTAATATTCAAATAAAAGAGAAAGAAAAATATTCACATTCATGTTTATTTAGGAATCCAACCAGATCGGGGAATGTATTTTATCTATTCTACTTTTCATATAAAATGATAACATTAATTAAATTAATTCTTTATTTCTTCGTAAATTCAATTTCATGTGTTAATAAATTTAAAGACGCTGCAGACAAATAATTATTAATAATTTAATATTTTATTTGAGGGAAAACAAGAGAGAATAGTAATATATAAA
>CAVNYN010269277.1:30707-64142 GCA_963692815.1 Nyctanthes arbor-tristis
GGAATTTTTGAATTTTGAGAAGATAAACTTGAAGATAGTAATACAAAATAATGTTCTTATTCTCAATTAAGCTAATCAATATTAGTGAGAGTAAATTAATATTCAAATAAAAGAGAAAGAAAAATATTCACATTCATGTTTATTTAGGAATCCAACCAGATCGGGGAATGTATTTTATCTATTCTACTTTTCATATAAAATGATAACATTAATTAAATTAATTCTTTATTTCTTCGTAAATTCAATTTCATGTGTTAATAAATTTAAAGACGCTGCAGACAAATAATTATTAATAATTTAATATTTTATTTGAGGGAAAACAAGAGAGAATAGTAATATATAAATGAAAATTATTAACAAACAAAAGAGTTGGTATAATAGTTTAAAAACATGTTATTTTTAATATGTCGGTCACAAGTTCAATCATTCACTCTTACATTTGTAATAATTTTTTTAATTACAAGTGACAGCTGGTGTAATATGACGTTATAAGCAATTGTGTCAGATAAAACTTTAGGCGGGAAATATTTTTTAATTGCGCCAGATGAAATTACAATTACGCCAGACAAACTGTCATTTAATATATATATATATATATATATGATAAAATTGTACATTTGTAGTTAAACTTACGTTTTCGAATGTATTAATGATGATAATATATTTTTCCCATTATTACATATGTACTAGAGGTTGAATGTAGATTACCTTATGAACAATCTTGAACTTCATGATTATTAAGTCAATTGATCTTATTGATTTAATTAATGTATACTTGTATTTTTATATTTTTTATAAAGATATATTTTAATAAGTTTTTTCTAGCCATACAATGTATGGGTGGTTTAACTAGTTGATGAGTATTTCCTTTTTACAACACTTTTAGATCGGAAGAGCGTTTTTGCAACGTGGAGTTGCTAATTTCCTTCATGAATATGTAGTGTGAATTTTTATTTTCACTACCAAACATCCCAAAAGATAGCAGTTTCAAAAAAATAAAAAGAGTAATTATATTACCACTATAATAATTATTCTGCTCAGCTCTTCCGATCTCACCACAAATAACTTATCATTTTAATTAAATCACCAAATTAAATTTACATTAATAACCTACTTTTTAAAAGTTATAAAAAAATATGATAATAATATATTAGTATACCACAAAATACCTTTTTGTCTTGACTTTCTCTTCTTCCACCACAATCAATTCAATCTTCCAACATAATCAATTCAATAGAATCAATCAACATTCAAATATTCATCAACCCAACTATTCATCGATTCAATTTCTTTTAAAACCTTCATCGATTTAAATTCTTGGTAAAGAGATAAAAGTTAGGTGTCATACAAACTCAAGTGTTTGCTCCAATGTACTAAAAGCTAAAATCTAATAAAAATATAAGAGAAATCAATATTCTTGAATTCTTAATACTTATGCGTCTATTAAAATTGAAAGTCACGTTTTCTCTCTTTTTCATTGAACTCACGATTAAGAAAATTTTAGTTTTTATCAAGATGCTATTTTGAGTTTTATTTAAATTGTTAATTAGAGTGTTCAATATAAAAGAATGAGAGATAATAAGACAACAAAACTATTCCGAACAATTACTACTATGTTGGAGTTTTCGTTTCTTTATTTACTTTACTTTTTTTTTTAAAAGAAAAAAATTTTGTCGTCAATTATATTGCTTAGAAATATGAATAGCTGATGTAATGGAGTGCCAAAGGAAATCAAGGAATTGTACGTCTATGTTGCAATGCAACTTTCCAGCCACGAGAAAGAAAATCTACAGAGGAGATGAGTGAAAAAAATAAGGAAGATAAAAGGGTTAAATATTAATTGTGGTGGTAGAGAAAAAATGTGTATTAAGAATATATAAAAGTAAGGTTATTGATGTAAATTTACTTGAGAATATTTAAATAAATAAGAAAAATGTGGTGGAAGAATGAATTAATGTGGTGGTAATATAATTATCTAAATAAAAAATGAAAAATCCAAAGATTGCATAGCAATTTTGGGGTAAATGCTTACGTAACACTTGCGAAAAGGCAAATTTGCCCTCACGATCTTTTCTTCGTGCCCCTTGTGTCCAAAGGACAGGAGTGAGGAGGGGTATGCAAATTGGAAGTCTCTCAGCTATTTAAATACACAAGCTGTAGATCATTCCTTTAACTTCTACACAGAAGCGAGTATCATCCTCAGAATTTCCTTCCGAAGCATACAAAATCCGTTGGAACTTCTGAAGAAGGTGAAAAATGGCAGCCCAGAAGCGGGTACTCTTGCTATGCGGAGACTACATGGAAGATTACGAGGTCCCCTCTTATTTATTTATTTTTTTCTTAAAGTTTGTCTGTCATTTATATTTAATTCCTCTGTTGATATTGTTTTTGTTTTTCCTTTTTTCTTTTTTTTTTTAATAATCTCTGTTGATATTGTTAATCGAGGAATAGTTCATCAATCGTGACTTCTGGTCCTGGCTCAAGGTAGATTATTTTATTGCATTTTCAGGCGATGGTTCCATTTCAAGCATTGCTGGCATATGGGATTGCGGTTGATGCAGTGTGTCCCGGGAAAAAAGCCGGTGACATATGTCGTACTGCTATTCACCAGTCTTCTGGTCACCAGGTCTACAGAACTAGGAATTAGTTGAAAATACTATGTTTGTGTTGTTATGATTCTTCATACTATGTGATTCTTTTTGCGCCTAATGTTGTTGATATGCCGTGGATCTTTATTGAAAATGTTGCCTATCTATTGAATGTTCAAATGGTAAAATTTATTGACTTGGTGACTAATCTCAGGAACTTCAGATAAGCTATGAGAAAGTGTTCTGGATTCAGTGTCTTTTGTGTGTTTTAACATTTCTGTATCTTTTTAGCAATTCACTCTTGTAAGTTGTAACTCTGGATGAAGGATGATATTTTTTATTTTCTTCATTTTCGAATGTAGAGATCTGATGAATTGTGGATGGCAAAGAAAATGTTAACATGTTCTATTAACAGTAAAGGACAGATGAGATTAGAATTTCAAATTGGGTTTGCTTATAATATGTTTAGGATTTTACTTTAGTCATGAAATCACCAGTCACCTGTATGAAATAAAACAAAAAGAGGGTAGAGCATAATTTCCTGGTATTACTTTATTGAACCCATTGCATATGCCTTTTCTAAGCAAGGGTAGGCCGAGGCATTCGAAGATTTCAGGATTATTGCCATCCTTAATACACAAAGTTTTTATCTGTATTTTGGATATTGTTGCACCTGAAAAAGGAGTTTTATCTTCATTTTTAGTTCAACATATTGAGGTGCTAGTACTCAATGTGCAAAGCCAAGGATCAATTTAGTATGTGGATTTTCTCTTACTGGTTTATTCAGTGGGTTTCAAATCCACTAGTCGGTGAAATTTGTTATTAACTAAATGGGAAAATTGAAGATCGGATGACCAAGGTTTTATAATTAACAACTTTTACATTTTACTTTAAATAAGTGTTTAAACTAATGAATCCCTCACTTTGATATCGTGGATGACATTGCTAAGTACATTAGAAAGAAACATGGTGCTGCTCTTTTGTATTGCCCTCTATTTTATTTATTTATATTTATTATTATTAATATTAGAGTTAGTGTTTCTGGTTTGGTGGTTTTTGTGCAACATTCTTCAAATTCTAAAAATGCTGCAGACATATTCTGAATCTCGAGGTCATAATTTTGCTCTCAATGCAACATTTGATGAAATTGATGCCACCAAATATGATGGATTGTTAATTCCGGGAGGTCGTGCTCCAGAATATCTTGCAATGAATGGATCCGTTATCCATTTGGTTAAGAAATTTTCTGACTCAAAGAAGCCAATTGCCTCCATCTGCCACGGACAATTGATTTTGGCTGCAGCTGACATAGTCAAGGGCCGCAAATGTACTGCATTTCCTGCTGTGAAACCTGTACTTATTGCTGCAGGAGCTTATTGGGTAGAACCAGAGACTGAAGCCTTTTGCACCAGAGATGGAAATCTTATAACTGGAGCCACATATGATGGCCACCCTGAGTACATCTTGCTTTTCCTCAAGGCACTGGGAGCCAATATATCTGGTTCTGGAAAGCGCATTCTATTTATATGTGGGGTAGGTTTTCAAGGTTTTGGTAATAAAGCTTTAAACCAGAAATCCTAGTAATGTTCACTGGGCTTTCAGAGCAAATAGATGCATTTTTATTTAACTGGTTTTGATTTAAATAGAAATCTTAGGTCCAGATTATGTTTCGCATAATATTATTAATGTTCATGGTGTTAATAATTTAATTTGGTTGATATAAATGTTTGTGTTTGATACTTATTTTCTGGATTGTAATATATTGCTAAAAAAATCTCTGATGATCCAAAAATCAAAAGTCATTTACGGTGAGACGTGATTCTTCATGTTCATAAATCATAAAGCCAATGCAAGCGTCCCCTTGCTTCTATATGGCCCAACTATACTTCAAGCAAGGTGAATGTATGATTTATACACATCTCATGCACATCATCCATTTTTGGTTGTAGTTGAGGCTAACCCTGTTAAGTGCCATAGAAGAATGCTATATCTCAAGGAATTGTTTTTTTGTTCTTGTGGTGAAGGATTACATGGAAGATTATGAAGTGATGGTTCCTTTCCAGTCTCTTCAAGCCCTTGAGTGTCGCATTGATGCAGTTTGCCCCAAGAAAAGTGCTGGTGATAAATGTCCAACAGCTGTTCATGACTTTGAAGGTGACCAAACTTATAGTGAGAAGCCAGGCCATGATTTTACCCTAACAGCTAATTATGAAGGTTTGGATGCTTTAAGCTATGATGGTCTGGTAATCCCAGGCGGCCGGGCTCCGGAATACTTGGCACTGGATGACAGTGTTATTAAATTGGTAAAGGAATTTATGGAGTCTGGGAAACCAGTGGCATCCATCTGCCATGGTCAACAGATTTTGGCTGCTGCTGGTCTTTTGAAGGTAGATTCTTCTAAATATTATCTGTTACTTTGGGATATTTTCTTTAAGCAATTTTAGTGCCTGGAACGGTGCTCCTTTTATTTTTTTATTTTTTTTATTTTTTATTTTTTATTTTTAAATTGACTGTCTCTTCCATGCACTAAACCGACTTATTTGTTACTCTGAAAATTTTAAATTAAAGGAGTTTTTGCACGGCGTCCATATCTCGAGTCGAATGGAAATGCTATCTTTGGGCCTTTCCACACACAGATGTCCCCATTTCCATAACCCTGCTGCATTCTTTATTTTTGTGATAATCTGATAATAGCCACTGAATTTATTGTTGATTATATTAATATGACAGTAGACTACTTCACAAGTTCTGCAGACGTACCAACAATCTATAAAGCATTTTACCTTTCTATTTTATTTTCTCCTTTTACCCCCAAACAGACATCTACAATGTATCTTTCTTGAAAAGACTTGGTCAATAGCTGAAACTCTTGCACATAATTTATGGATATGCACTGCCTGTTTGCTCAGTGAGAATATTGATATTAATCAGTAGGCACTTTTGAGAGAGTCTTGTCTTAGGCAATTGTCTTGTATCATCTGAGTTATTGGCATTCTATCTGAGTTACATTTCATACTCTGATGTGTTCAGAGTTAAGATGATCTGGAAGTGTATCTCATTTGCGCCTTCTGAGTATTGAAGAATAAATTTCCCTAGTTTAGCTTATCGGTCTTTTTTTAGATAAAGCAAGTAATGCATAATTGTTGGACATTTGTTTATTTCTTCAAATTACAAGAGCAATCCTTGTTATCAAGACGCCTCTAAGCTGTTACAAATCTCTTATTCATGATACAAAAGTCAATAGCAATTGAATTTGGTATTGTATGCTGCATTTACTTGTATAATTATTTTCCCATTTTCCTTATCTTTTGCATATGGGTAAATTTCACAAAAGGTCTCCAACCTTTTCACTTTGAATCGCCTGGGTACTTAACCCTTTTTTTAGCGCGTTGGGTCTTCAACCTTTCATAAGTACGCACAAAAGGTCACTACTAATGGAATTCATCCAAAATTCTGTTAAGTTGTTGACCAAATTACCATTATACCCTTATAACCTTTAAATTAAAAAAAAGAATTTAAAAATTTTAAAAAATATAAAAACAAAAAAGGGGGAAAAAAAGCTGAAAGAAGGGGGGTTTAGCTGTAGGCTGTCGGAAACGGCAGAATGAAAGAAGGGGGGGAGACTCCCCCGTTCTTTCTGCCGTTTCCGACAGCTGGCAGCAAACTCGGATTTTGCTACCATTTCTAGCACCTGAAAAAAGGGTTAGGGACCCAAGCGATTTAAAGTGCAAAGGTTGAGGACTTCTGTGAAATTTACCCTTTGCATATCTTAACTGTTCAAAACAATTGATTGCCCAGCTATTTGCCATAATTCATCTAATATATCCCCTATGTAATATCTTTGTAGGGAAAGAAGTGTACTGCTTATCCTGCAGTGAAACTCAATGTTGTTCTATCTGGCGCGACATGGCTAGAACCTGAACCAATTGATCGGTGCTTCACTGATGGAAATTTGGTGACGGGAGCAGCCTGGCCAGGTCATCCTGAGTTCATCTCACAGTTCATGGCACTACTTGGTATTCGTGTATCTTTCTAGTTATGTTTTCTTGTCTACTCTTGTTATCTATGTTTGTACTACTGAACAAGCCTATAAATGTTTCAAAATGGTACTTTTGTACCTATGAGATAATGTGAACTGTGGTTTGCTTGTAGACCTGAGCCACTAGTAAATTGTTTCTTATGACAAAAATGACCGGAGCAACACTCCCCCCCCCCAAAAAAAAAACCTCTTTCTTCCGGGGTGGACTCCTCTAACTTGTGGTTTCATTCCTTAACACGGAGGCCGGATCCCATGTTGTTTCCTTAGAAAAAGGCCCCCCTTCTCTTTTCCTGTAGTTGAAATTTCAAGAGCTTTTTGGCAAATCACAGTGCAGAGAAACTTCCTGTTGTGGTAAATAGATACTGTCACGAATGATTGTGGTTTTTCTACTAGGTTGCCCCTCATTATATGAGAGTTTTCAGTAGGATGATATTGTTTGCATACCTCCAATGAGGAGGGGCCACCTCGAGATGGAGGCTGTAATTTTTTAATGATGTAAGGTCATCATGGGATTTAAGATTATTTGTCGCTAAATCCTATCTTGAGCAGGCTTTAGGTCATTTAATGAGGTGGGTTCTTGAACACGCAGGGACTAGATAAATGAAGAAGAGAGATAGTTGAAAATATGTAGTGGAGATAAATAAATAGTAGAATAGTTAGGGTCAGAACGTTAGAGCTGGTGATTTTGGGGGTGAGACCATTGGAGTCTTGGAGATGTATAAAAATGAATAATTTTTAGGGGTATCAAATGAAATGAGATGGCTAGGCTTGGCTTGGGTCTGATGTAAAACGACCCAAGGTCAGCCAAGTTCAAATTTGGAATTTGTCTGAACATGTGCTGGCGCGCTGGCTTGTCAAGCCTGGAAGGGTCTGCCTATGCTCACTGACATGGTTCGTAATATGGGGTTGAACTTCGAAGTATAATTTTTTTTTTTTTTTTTACAAACTCAGTTTTGAGTTTGCCTTAGGCTTTTGGTCCCGGCCCGCCCCCCACCTTTGTTTCTGTTTTTTGTATGCTAAACGAAAACAGAAACAGAGGGGGGAAAATGCCAAAAGCAAACAACTAACCCAATTTCTTTATCTCAATTCTCAAGAAGTAATGTCGCAACCAATCTTTTTGTAGTGAATTCTTTTTTTTTTTTTTGTGTGGGACGGGAGGGGAATTTGGGGAGGGGGCAGTTAACTGTGGTTCAAACCCGAGAATGGTTACGCAATATCTTAATCAGTAAAGTACAATTTGAACAATCTTTTTTTGTGGTGAACTTGGTACACCACTTTTACAATGATGAGTGATCTCTATCGTATGTGGATGGATAAGCTTGGGCCATTTATCGTGCTCCACAACCACGCCCAATTTTCCGTTTAATTGCTTCATTAATATTATTATCTGGTGTACCTAAAAATGCTAACCCTTTTATTCAGGGAAAAAAAATGCCAACCCTTTACCTTCTAGTCAACGCATAGAGTACTCTCATCTCTCACACAAAAATAGAGTTTTTACAAAAATTAAGAAAATTTCAATTAATTTCATTGAAAAAGTGAGTGTTTTCTTAATATACAATTTTATTTACTAATTATTTTAATTTAATATTTTATTTATTTATTTTTAATATATGGGGATATATGAGAGGGAGGGATAGGAAGGGTATGCGTGATTCGAACCCGAAGCTTCATCCTCGGACGCAAATATCTTAACAATTGGAACACAATTTGAACTGCAATATTTTTAGTTTGTTGATGACAATACACAATAAATATGAACATATAAAAATTTGGATTTCAAAGCATTTCTACATAAAAAGAAAAGTAGTCTATAATTTGGAATGAACGAAAAAAAAAATACAAACATATTTTATAATGTGATAAAGAGAGTAATGTGTTGTCTGATTGACAAATAACAATATAAGTCAAGATAACATAACCTTTTCTTTTATTGATTGAGTGATACAATAAATATGGGCATCACGTAGACCAATAGATCAAAGATCTTTTTATGTTGCATATACTATCCTCATTTCAATTATTTTGTCCCATTTTTCTTTTTGAAATGTACTAAATATATAGTCTCATTTTTATATTAAAGAATCTAATTTGTATTACTTTGTAAATATATCTATCTTCCGATCTACTTTAATTATAACTATCAATTTTGAATTCAAATAATTAAATAGGGACAAATTAGAAACGTGAGTTACAAAATTTGTCTTTCTAGCACATTTCTTAGTACTTGTGAAAAAGTAAGTGACACTAAATAATCGGGATGGAGGTAATAGATTATATTAATTAATTAACTATCATTATTATTAACTATAAATTACTTATAACAACTCAAATTAAAATCTATCCCCTCTTCTACCTTCCCGTTTTGTTTACAAATAACTTGCTAAGTTGACATAAGGCAAAATGATTTTATCCTCAAATTATACCTATACATTATTTGAAATGAGCTTCATCCATATGGTTTTTTCTAGCAAACATCAGAACTGCTGTAAAAATAATAATAATAATATCTACATTTGATAATTTACTTGTATGTTTTACACATATCTCCTAACGAAATTAACATTTTAAGCTAAATGAAGGATAGGAAAATGAAAATGAAAATGAAAATAAAAATAAAAAAGTAGTAGACAAAAATATTTATAGTAGTATTTAAAAAAAAAATGATAAGAAAAGTGAAGAGCTGAGGTGGCAAGTTATTATCCCTTCTTCGTTAAACAGCAGCGCCCACAGACAATTATAGTATTTTTCTTTTTCCCCTTTTTCGGGTTGGATAAATAGTTGAAATATCATAGGCCTATCCAATCCAATCCAATCCACACTAATTTCTAGATAAAGAGTTCACAAGAACGCGCTTTTTGTTAGGTGTTTGCACTTTTCCGAACCCGGGCCCACTGTTGTGGTCCGCTTTCTTCCTATTATTCCTTGGAAAACTTTATTCTTTGTGTCGACTATAAATAAATAAATATATCGTGTCCAACTAATCGTAATGTATTATTTAATTGACATGTAATAATAGAGAAATGATATGAATGTAATAATATGATATGTGAATGTAACACGATGCAATATGTAATTTTTTCATTACTTGACTATGACGATGGTATGAGAAATAATATGTATAGTGAATCGATTATTTTCCCATTTGTTTCTTGAATAAAATTAAAATTGGTCTAGATACTCAAAAATATTGATACAACCTTTGGATCACAATTAGTTATACTAAATGAAGTCAGATCAATGGTGATAGTAAATGGTAAAGAGCACTCATCACCAAGATCTTGAGTTCGAGTATGTGTCTAACGACAAAGTCCCTCAAATTGTATTTAAAAAAAATAAAAATAAAAATGAAGCCATTCTTTTATTTCTTTGGCGTTATTATCTCAATATATTATTATGATGATGGATAGCATATTCTGTACTTGGTAACACCTCTAGAGCCAACAGTTTATTTATCTTGAATAACGAATTCAGTTCGCATGATAATAATAATAACATAACTTTAAGTTTGTATCTTTTAATGTGAACCGATCCACGAAGGACATGGTCAAGGCACTAGCTCAGGACATATCTCTTATCAGAATCTTCAGTCGAGAGGTTCGAGTCACATATTCCCTACTCCTCCTCCCTATCTATAATTAAAAAAAAAAGGAAATGAAAAAGAAAAAAACCAAAAAAATGACGAGCATGATGTTAGGCTCACGCTCCGTGGAAGTTGTCGGCTTTTATTATGCTCCATTCCATTTTCACGATAGGTCAGGATAACAGGTGGGGATCATAAGAGGGGACAGAAAAGGGAACTGGATGGATAACCCCGAATCCTTCTTTTTATTTACAGACTTTCATGAGAATTTAATTAATATTTATACCAATATTTATTGTTATTTATCCTCCCCATTCTTTCCCTTATCCTTTCCCCCCTAATTATTTTCTGTGTTACACATATATATAACCGCATGGTGTGTTTTGGTTTAGTGATCAGCCAAGTTTCATACAGTTTGTTCAAAGATTATTACTTAGATGGTGATAAAAATGGAGTCTCTTTTAAGCCCAGAATTCAAGAACGGGATTTTGGATGAAAAGTTTCAAGATTCTGTCTCATCTTCATCTTCTTCCAGTATTGCTACTGATTCTTCTGATCAATCTGATCCGTTTGATCAAGAAGTGAACTCTAATTCTTCTGATCATCAGCATCCAAATGGCCCTTTACATGACATGTCTTCTGTGCTCCAACATCTTCCCATCAAGTAAGCATTAATTAATTAGTTCGACCCATACAAAAGTAAATATTTATGAGTGGTTTTTTTTAACGTTTTTCTTCTTTGTTCCCTTGGGTTGCAGGAGAGGACTTTCTGAGCATTACAATGGCAGGTCTCAGTCATTCACTTGTCTATCAAACGTGAAGTGCTTAGAAGACCTTGCGAAACCGGAGAGTCCCTATAATAAGAAGCTCAAGTCTTGCAAAAGTGATGGGGGATTAATATTAGAGAGCTATAGCTACCAGTGCAAGAAGAAGAAAAGAAGAAACAGTATGATTATGGCTTCAAGGGTTAGTACGAAGAGGACGCCGAGAGGGAGGAATAATGCTAGGCCTCATATGCCTCCGCTGCCCCCTAGATCGGCTACTCGGAGTCGATTTACAGATCGAACCTCGTATGTTTGCTTGATCAATTAGGGTTCATGTCTTTGTTAATTAGTTGTTACCCGTATATTACAAATACTAAACATGATCATGTTTTGTTACGCGATATGTATTCTATATGAGCAATTCTAAGGGGATATGAATAGAGGACATTATTATGTGACATTCTCATGTGGCACACATTTATTGAGTGATGATTATATGACTATTTTTCATCATACAATACAAGTGTGCCACATAAAAATGTCCCCTAAGAATGTCCCCTATAATTTCTCATTCTATATATAAATCGAGATTTTATGAGCAAATCCGAGAATTGTTATCATCTCCTAGGTGGATTGTAAAATGATCGTTTCAGGGGAAAAATGAAAAAAGAAAAGAAAGAGGGAAGAAATCTTCTTTATTTGGTTTGGTTACGTAGTAAGGACTGATCCATTTTGAGATTATTATTATCATCATCATATCTATCGATTTCGTCAGCATCAAACCATTTTTTTTAAAACAAACTTAAGTTCTCATTATAATTTAAATTGTTGAGTACATCACTGTGTAACATAGTTTCTAACCAGTTTGAAGCAACCTTTACAAGGTGTAATCATATTCCGAGCCCTTTTAGCTAGATCATGAGCCACCATATTGGCCGCCTGAAAATTAAATCGATTGTCACACGTTCACAAACAATTTCTACTTAAAAATAGAAATTAATGGTTTTTATGGAATGAATTATGGAGATTTATATAGTATATGTGAGTCATGAAATGCCTGGATGTGATTGATTTCACTAGATGTGAACAAGGTGTTGTCATTTATTTTATTTAGTAAAAATTTTTATAAAAACTTCCAATCTTTTCTTAGGAAAATGATATTAATTGTATGACAGCCTCTACAAAATCTTTTATAAAATATAGTAAATTTACCATCTTATTAATGTATATTGCGTAATTAAAGAAAAATAATTTACAAATAAGAATAGTAAATTTATCTTATTTTGCAAAAGACTTTATAAAAATTTCCCTATAAATAGTAGACTCGCCATCTAATACTTTCATCCTGACAACTGCTTAAAGAAAGGGCCACACAAGAAACGATTTTTTAAGAAAACAGAAATGGCTTTGAGTTCGGAGCCTAAACTCCAATCACACGCCGCCACCTGACTTGTTTCATGTGAGGTTGTGTCGTGTATTTCCTTAGCCACACTCCACCCAAGCACGAATTGACTACTTTTTTAAAGTCAATTGGGTGTACTTTTGCCCAGTGAGTGAAAATCTTGAAAGTCAGGCTTTATTTGGACCTTAAAGCTCACTGGGCTCATAGTCCTGAAGTAAAATGTCGGTTATAAATGAGATTGTTTATCCGAAGAAGTTTGGAGCAACATTCTACTCAAAATTATGTCCAAGTTTCATAACAAACTATAATCATCTTTCAATTATAACTGCAGTTATATTAAAAATTCATACATCTGAATATACCAAAGCTTGACACATATAATAATTGTCAAATACTTGACACATATATAAAAAGTACAACTTTGAGAAGGGACGAAATCAGAGTCACCTTTCATCTAACTTGAACTTCGATTTATTCTTTCTTTTGCACAAATTTTGGCTTAGAAAGAAGAACATTAGTGGTGGTCAGGGCTGATACAGTCAAGAAAAGAAAAAGAAGGGGAAGCAAATCCATTTTCTGTAATGTGACAAGAAAAAGTAATTAACTCATATAGTATTTTTTTGTTGCCGTTATAATAATTATAATATATATATATATATATATATATATACACACTAATGATCACTTACCTACTTGACACCGTAAGAAATACCTATCTCCAATTCAATTAGTTAAAAGCTTTTAAAATATGAGAGGTAAGTATTTTATGCAATGCACATCCTGGGCATTTGAAAATTTCTATGTACACCCATGAAATTTTTGCCTTGACTCCAACATTAAATCGAATTAGTATTACAAAGTCAGTAATTGGTGTTTAACTTCAATACTGCACAGAATTAGTTGAAAACACCAATATACTCTAGATCAAGTCATAGCGTATTAGAGCAACATCCCCCCCCCCTAAAAAAAAAAAAGAAAAAAAATCCCTTTAAATAGTGTAGTGGAGCATCTCCAAGACAACCCTTTAAATAGAATAAGGGTGATAGCTCAAGTGGTAAAAAACACCCTTTATCAGGATAAGGTCGCAGGTTCGAGTTTATGCTCCCTCCACAAAGTTCCCTCAATTATATATTTAAAAAAATCAATAAAAATGAAACAAAGTTTACTAGAGCATCTCTACTGGCCATGTAGAGTCAAATATCACCCTCTAACTTTTATTCAATACTTGAATCATTCAAATTATATTAGAATCAGATGGTTCTTGACAAATAATAAAATATGTTAAAGGAAAAATTAAAGTAGTTTAATTATATTAGAATCAGATGGTCTTGAATTCGAACAATAACTACCCATCTTCTAATTTCCCCATATCCCCTTGTATTTAAAAAAAAAAAAAAAGTAAATTAATGTCTCTTAAAAATAGCAAAATAAAAATCAAAATGATACTTACATTGATGTCTCCTTTTTTGGACATAAGGGAACGATTTTGTCCACTTTACATTACACTACTATAGAGAGGCTATAGATTGGTGTCGCCTCCTATTCGGTAGACATCCCAAGTAAATTGGCGCAACAGTGCTCTGAGTCCACACGGGCATTCCTCTAGTGACGTCTCAGAACGGTATATATCAATACTCCCTATTATTATGGACGGATCTAAGATAGGGCTTTGCAGCCCAAAAAAATTTCTTGGCCGAAAAGGAAAACCTAAAAATTTATGTTGTAAACCTTTTTTCTCCCCTTTAAATATCACCTTAGCCAAACTAAATTTTTTCTTTAGTCTAACCCGTGTCAAAAATGTTTCTGATCCGCCCCTACCTATTATAAATAGAAAGTCTCTTATAGATTATCTCTAAGGATGTTGATAAGAAAAGGCATACCATATATGGGATTTTATAAAATATAGGAATTAGTGAGGAATTAAATATTATAACCATGTTCTTGCCACTTAATATCCACATTCATTAACAATAATAATGCTATAATCCTACATTATTGAAAATAATAAAAACACCCCTATATATATATATATATAAAATAAATAACCCACTATCTCACTTTAACCTAAAATAACTAATGATGTATGTTCATTATCAACCCATATCATGGAACTTCAACAATCTTAAAATATACATGTAGCTCATGTGATGGCCCATTAATTTAAAAATGATATGATATGTGAAAAACAACTTTCATTTAAATATACTGTTTCTAAATTTTCGTATAACTCAACAATCTTTCATAAATCATAACGTATATTTTATTAACTAATAGTAGCTTAACCATATCCAAGGTGAACCATTGTGTGAGACTAGTCGATTTTGTAATAGGTGTATTGTAAATGCATATCTTTTTTTTTATTAATAATTATATAATTTTATTTTCTTTAATTTTTCGATCACTATCAAATTTAAAATACAAGACACGTCCCTCACATGCAGTTTTTGTACATACTATACGTACAAGAACATGGCTGAGTAGGCAAAGAGCATAGATATAAAGCAAACGTCAGATTTGGAAATAAAAAGGAAATTCCAAATTTCCAAGGTAAGAAAAAGCACAATCGGACATGAAAATATTGGAAGTGGACGGTGGTGTAGTAGCAAGTTGAGTCCTATTTATGGACGTTAGGATAAGATTGGCAATTCAGCATTTCTTGTCCAGCTCTCTTTGTGGTGACGAGTACCAATTAAATAAATAAAGGACAAAAAATCTATGAATTATTTGTATATAATTCTTCATTAGATGGATTGTAATACCATCGTGGAATGATTGTGATCCAACCAATATTGCATGGACTATAGTACATAGTTTCCAAATTTGTTATTCACGTCGAAGTTGAATTGGGAGAAAAGGTCATGTAGATATATGTTGATTATGAATATTAACTTTGTAAATGTAAATAACAGTATCAGAGTAAGAGAATGATCAATAACCCGTTAATTAATTACCCATGACCCAAACCAAATCAATGAAAGTGTTAGGTCAGATTGTGTAATGTGTAAGTTATCAAACCAATTGTTTTGATCTATATAATCAATGAAGAGTCCTACTATTTGTACGGAAGTTTCACAAAATCATTTATAAAATAGGGCAAATTCATTATTTTTCTTAAATCATATAATATATAAAGATAAGACGGTAAAATCATCTTGTTCTTTTTATTTTACTTTTTTCTAGATATATTTATGGATAATGATGAATGTCCACCTCATCTCGTGTCCACTTCACATCCACCCTACTGATTATCATTTTTAGTTGTTAATAGCCATTAAATTCGAATGGGGTTTTGTTAAACCAAGAAACCAGTATTAAAACTCGTAGCTATTAAATTATAAAAAGTAAATTTGCCTTTCCAAATTTGAAAAGGCAAATCTCACTATCTATTTGAAATAATGTTAGACATCTATTTCATCTTGTGTTCACAGTTCACTTATTGTTTACCCATTAATGAATTACTCATATATCACAAATTATCGTGATATATATAAGAAATTTAATATGGTGGATACGAGGTGCCAAGTGGAGACGAAATTAGATGGATGAGTGGATCCAATATCAGCACCAACAATATCCATAGAGGTTTTGTAAGCAAATATGGGAGACCTGGTGTTTGTGTGAGTGTATTACAATATATTAATTTAAAACTTCTTTTTGTTTTGTCTTCAAGGGTGGTTTGGTAAATTTCATGCTTCTAGACAATTAAGTAATCCAATCCCATCACAAAGATTTCACGGCTTAAAAAGCATAATAATTATTATAAAAAAGCATAATTATTTTAATCAAAATTTGGTGAAATTTATCGTTTAGCAATGTCGTCAAGTCGACCTTTTTAACTTTATTTTTTTAAACAAACATTTTCTGTTAATATAATAATTTATGAATTGTAAGGGTAAGAATGATGACTCGAATTCTTATAAAATAATTCAGTAAATGAGTGACTTTAATGCTAGAACAGGCCCTCTAGTTGAACTGCCTTTTTTGCCTTTCAATATATGATCACCAACTTGATATGTTTTGTTAGGTACAAATGAGTAATGATCTCCCACCATCCGGGTGGTGGGATAACCCGTCACCCGACTTATGTGGTGGGAGATCACTGGTCCACCCACATATAAGTACAAATTGGTTGCCAAAGACATTGTACAAGGATTTTCTGCAATACATATCCCACATTTATTGATATCTGGCACTTCACGGGACTTGAAGGAGAAAAATTCTGGAATTTATATTCATGAGAAATTTGGGAATTTAGTTATTGAAAATTAGATGGAGACAAGCTTAGTTTTGACAAATGTTAAACCTATTACAATCAACTAAATAAAATTAGTTCAAAAAATTAGTTCATAGAAGGTTTCATGAATGTGTCAATAGCATTCTCGCTACTGACGATTCGGAAAAAAGGGCATCTCGAAGATACTTTCTATCATTCACATACTCAACTTTTCAAATTTCTCTTTTTATAACAAACAACAACAACAACAACAACAATAATAATAATAATAATAATAATAATCAAACTTTGTACTCGTCCGTTCCAATTATATAGTCATGTTGCTTTTTGAGGTGTCTCAATTATATAGTCATATTTCTTTATTGAAGAGTCTAAAATTGCATTATTTTACTAATTTACCTCTATTTAATACTTAGTTAAAATTATCAATTTTAAATTTTACTCATTAAATAAATACAAATTAGAAACATGAATTGTAAAATATATATTTTTAATACAATTATTAATTCACGTGAATTAACAAAATAGACTATATAATTGGGACGAAAGGAGTAATACTCATCAAGTAATCTTGCCTATGACAATTTAAATAACACGATAATATGCTAATTAACCTAAACATTAGAATTGACATTTGTGATAAGGTGAGCATATATCCAGGGCATAGCCAGAAGACTGTAAAGGGGTAGCCAAAACTTGACAACCTCAAGTTCAAATACTAAAAAAAAATTTTAAATTATTTCAAATAATAAAAAAATAGATTTTTTCAAAAACAAGAGAAGCCAGGAATCAAGGTAGATACCCCCTTGATCGGCCTCTGCATATAACTACATTTTATCACTCATTCATCTTAAAAAAAATAATTATTTTTCCTTTACAAGAAAAAGAATGATTATTAAATCGTATGTTGCGTTGAAATAAGCCAGTTAAAATAAATAAAAAAAGGGTGGTCATATTTGCAAGCAAATAATTTGAGTGGCGTATTTACAATGAGTTTGACGATGTGTAAAAAGGTCTCTAGAAAGGTGCTGGCTCGTGAAAGGTCAATATGATGCATGTGTTCGGCTAGGGATTTTTAAAAGTTATATGTAATAAATATCTAATATCTTTGTCCCAAGCGTGCCCAACTCATTACTTTCATCAGTTTGTGCTATTTGAATAAAAAGATATTTACACAAAAGTTTAATAAAAGATACAAATGATATAAGATCTTATTTTTTAACACGTCATATAACTCTTAAATCGATGATAGTCACATGTTCTACATATTTATTTTGTCAAACTTTTTATACACTCTTTTATTCAAATAGAATTGTTCTTACCTTTATTCATACAACCCACGTTTATTCATACAACCCTCAGAAAAATAACTAAAAGGACGGAAAACATGATCATTAATTAAAGATGAGAGAATTGTCACTCAAAGAAATTAGCACGAGGACGGAAAACATGTCATTAACAAGAGACAAGAAAATATGTTTGCCAAGAAATGGACACGAAGATGGAGGACCTACTTAAAGAAATCTATACGAGTACAATATTAAAACTTGGGGTTTCATTTTAAAAAGTCAATCTGTTAAGATAAGTAGTCTAAGTGCTTATATGTTTATTTATATTTTTATATTCGATATGAGAGTTATTCCTTAACATGCCCCTTAAGATAATGGCTCATTTGAGCATATTAATCTTGAAATTTGTGTGTTCATTTGAGTCTTAACCATATCAAATTATTCGTTTGAGATTGATGGGCTTTAGTATCATATTAAGACTTGAAGTTCTATATTAAAATATATACACATGATAAAAGATGTTATTTTTCAACACTTCACATAACTCTTAAATTGATGACAATCACATGCTCTACATGTGTCTATTGTCAAACTTTTTATACACTATTTTGTTTAAATAGAATTGTTCTTATCTTTATTCATACACCCCACTTTTGTTATTAACTAGGCTCTTCCGATCTCACGGTCCCTCAAAAAATCGGTGAAAGGATAGAAAACATGATCATTAATTAGAGACGGGAGAATTGCGACTCAGTGAAATTAGCACGAGGACGGAAATCATGTCATTAACAATAGATAAGAAAACATGTTTGTTAAGAAATCGACACGGAGAAAGAGGACCCACTTCAAGAAATTTACACGAGGACAATATTATCCCACTATTTTGTTTAAATAGAATTGTTCTTATTTTTATTCATATGCCCCACTTTTGTTATTAACTAGTGATGGAGCGATTTCACGGTCCCTCAAAAAATCGGTAAAAGGATAGAAAACATGATCATTAATTAGAGACGGGATAATTGCGACTAAGTGAAATTAGCACGAGGACGGAAATCATGTCATTAACAATAGATAAGAAAACATGTTTGTTAAGAAATCGACACCGAGAAGGAGGACCCACTTCAAGAAATCTCCGCGAGGACAATATTATCCCACTATTTTGTTTAAATAGAATTGTTCTTATCTTTATTCATATACCCCACTTTTGTTATTAACTAGTGATGGAGCGATTTCACGGTCCCTCAAAAAATCGGTAAAATGATGGAAAACATGATCATTAATTAGAGACCAGAGAATTGCGACTCAGTGAAATTAGCACGAGGACGGAAATCATGTCATTAACAATAGATAAGAAAACATGTTTGTTAAGAAATCGACACGGAGAAGGAGGACCTACTTCAAGAAATCTATACGAGGACAATATTAAAATTTGAGATTCTATCTTAAAAGGTCAATTTGTGTGATAGTCTCAATTTCACATTGTTTGAGTAAAGATAATGAAACCATTTTATAGGCTAAGAAACCCGCTCTAATTGACATGAAGTCTTTTAGGTGACAACTCAAGAGTAAAACGGTGTGGGTTAGGCCTAAAGCATATAATATCATATTAAAGTAGAGCGGGTCATTACTGATTGTATCAAAGAAGAGCCCAACCAGAAGTTTGACCAACGAAAATGTTGGATTCCCTTATGTGGGGTGATTGTGATAGTCTCAATCCCGCGTCGCTTGGGTAAAGAAAATGAGACTTAAAGAAAAAGAGATCAGATTATAAGTTATGAGAATCACTCTAATTGACATGAGGTATTTTGAGTGAAAACTCAAGAGCAAAACTGTAACCTCATTTACCAACCCTCGAGTACACAAGTCTGAGACTATATATTTAACTTAATTTTTATAACTTTCACTTTCAATTGATCCAAGTGCTATTTCATTTTAGTCTAAAAGCTCATAATTAGACTTATAAGTGAGTAGCAATACTCATAAAGGTTTATTCAGATACTATATTGGAATATTAATAATAGCGTGTAATAGCATTGATGGTCAATACACTAAAGAAAAGAACACTTATTTGGCTCATTATGTTTCTCCTTTATTGATACTTGCCATTTTAGTGTTGATAATACGCCGCATCTTATTTTTATTCTTTCAACTTTATGCTGCAAGTATTAATAGTAATATTCCATACTATCGATATTATTATAATAGTTGTCATTATAAGTTTATCTATCTATAAAATTATAACGTAAGCACTATATTCCATTGAGGGACTAGGAATATGTCAAATTGCAAGCTAGGAGCAAAACATTGCAACTTGAAGAAGTTTAATCATATCGTGATGTAGTCCCGTAACATACAGTCTGTTCAATCACATACATATGTTCCATCTCTAGAGATAACACCCCATGGGATTGAATTCAAGTCACATAGATTCTTTTATAACGTCTACATTTTGAAAACATGATAAAAACGTGAATTCATAGAATTTAGTGAGTAACTTCTACACATCCAATTCTTTTAATTTGAAAACATGTCATGAGGGGCCCAATTACACCACTTCGAATCTTACATGGGCGCTCTCTAAATTTGAACTTATCATGTGTTCAGATAGTACCAATCATAACATAACTTAACATGACATGAGGACTTGATCACTAGCCATCTTGTTGTAACCTCCCAAGTCCAAAACATAATTTGGTCATTGGCTACCTTATTGTAACCTCCCAAATACATAAACATGATTCTGAACTTGGTCATAAACATAATGTCAATATGTGTAAAATCTTCCATGGGGTAATAATTACTTTTGAAACCTTGCATGAATATAACTTTCTTGCAACATGCTTGGACATAAAGTTATGTAAAGAATATAATAATCTTGTAAAGAACACAATTCTTGCAACTTCATGCCATGAACATTTCTCTTAATAATTACATATAACACAAATTAGATATCATCATAATCACATCATACTATACGCATAGATAAGAATATAATAGGGTGTAGAAATCTCTCACAATAGGAAGTTCCCATTTGATTTATTCTACTTAAATAAGAGGTATTAGAGTTAGAAAGTCCACTTATGTTCTGCTCCAGAGTATCAGTAGTCCCAACCAAGATATCAATAGTTGATACTGTACGAACTCAAAAGTCTCAACTGCCAAGTTATAAGATTTGCAAACTTTAAGGATCAACAAGCATCATTCTCTATGCTTGGGGCCATGTTATAATATTATAATGAGGTACCCAGTATACATAAGTTTAATAAGTAAGTGGCTTACTTAGAACATGTATATAGCAAACGATCAAAGTATATATATTTACTAGTTGATGGACCATAATAATAAATGTATGAAAGATGAGGACCAAAAAGCAATTTATTAAAATTTAATACCTCTTAGAACTGACCGAAATGAGGGAGGAATCTAGTGGCCTAACCATGCATAGGTTTACCACTTGTCCACTTCCCCAAACCCCCATATATTCCTCACGTTTTTTCTCCATTTCAATTTGTTGTTTCACTGAGTTTCGTTTTGACGTAATTTTTAAAGGCCCAACGACATTGAAATAAAGCGTCTCTGGTGTCTACAAAACTCTCATGGAGTACTTTATAATGACATTTTCTAAATTCTAAAACCATCGATTATAGTAAAATATAAGATATCTCAAAATTAACACTAACATATCATGTATTTACATTCTTCTTCTCTCTCACTTCATCACTTAATCTTTAAATAATTTAATAATTTCCATTAAATTAAATAATGAAAAGTCATATAGTAAGCAAGTGAGTTATGTGGGTCGTTACGGTACCAACTAGGTTCAAAGCATGGGCGTAGTCAGGATTTCCGGCCAGTGCGGTCAGAAATTTTTTCGTTTCAGTGAGACCGTTGTGGGGCCAAAATTTTAAAAAATAGAAAATAAAAAATATTGCAATAAAAAAAAAGCAAATCTGAAGGTCATACATTACAACAATTCTTTGCGGGTTTTCCCAATAGTGTTTGAACCATCTTCAACTCTGTATGTGGTCTCTGAAGCATTGTTTGCGTTCTCATCTACTTTATTTGAGAAACTCTATTTGTGCTTTTCACAACAATATTTTCTTCAAGAGTTCTTTTTATTAAATATCTCTCCATAATCTAAAAAATCGAACAAGAAATAGAAATTAAACATAATTCCAAGTATAAACCCAAAATCTAATTTCAAATATAAATAAACATCTTACTTCTTAAAATTTATAATATAAAACCAAAAAACCAATTTCCAGATTAAAGCATAAACTAAAAATTAGGGTTTCACACATTAGAGCTTTAGTAAATTGAAGTATACATCAATTTCTAAATTAGTCGTTAGGGTTATTATGCCTTTACTAAATTGAAGCCTAAACTAAAAATTAGGGCTTTACAATAATACAATTTACCATATAAAAACTACTAAACAAATCTCATTGCAAGCATAAAAGAAAAAAAAATCATAAACATAATCAATCATCAAGCTCAATTATTCTTATTTCTTAATAATTACTCGATAGTCAATACAAAAGGCTGACTGACCTTAGAACTGAAAGAGAGACTGATTGAAGAAGTAGAAGCGGCCGGCTCAGCTGTGTGCCTGTGTCCAATTGCACTCCCGCGGCTGTGGCCTTTCGGGCAGGCTACTTCAGCCTTCAAGTAAACCGCGAGAGAGAGAGAGAGAGAGAGCTGTGAGCCTGTGACCGACTGATCATGAGACGTGACCCGTGAGCAAGAGGTTTCGATATTGGAGATAGGAGATGAAGGTCGCGACCCCAAGTTCTTCCATAGTTCAAACTTCCAAACCCCAAGTTTTTCCATGGTCTAGGCTTCCAAAAGAGAAACAGGGATGAGAGACGACCGATGTTGATGCGTTTGTCCTGAGTTTGGTAATTGGACTTAAATTGGGCCAGGTGATTCCTAATTCTTTGGGCCAAGACAGTAGCTTTATTAGCCTTTCAAATTTTAACCCAAATTTTTTTTTCCATATGGGTTGGACCTTGAATTGAATTTTTAGTACGGTCCAGCCCAAATTTAACAGGGCCACTCCGAGGATAGACCGCACTAGTCCAAGGGTGGCTACCCCATTGGTTCAAAGTGGATAATATCATGTTAAAGTGGAGCAGGTCTTTACAAAGAGACTCACTCCAACTGAAATGAGACCTTTTGGATAAAAACTCAAGAGCAAAACCGTACCAACTAGATTCAAAGCGGACAATATCATGTTAAAGTGAACTGGGTCGTTACAACCTATTAATAAAAGTAACTCAAGTGCTTATATGTTCATTTGCATTTTTATATTTAATTGATATGAGATTTATCTTTTAATATGCCCCCATAAGGTGGTGGCTCATTGAACAGACCAATCTTGAAATCGGTATGCTCAATTGAGTCTTAACTTGATTGAATTGCTCATTTAAGCTTGACGGCTTTGATATTATATTAAGACTTGAGATTCCATCTTAAAAAGTATACACATGATAAAAGATGTTATTTTTCAACACCCCCACATAACTCTTAAATCGATGACAATCACATGCTCTACATGTCTATTTTGTCAAACTTTTTGTATACTCTTTTGTTTAAATAGAATTGTTCTTATCTTTATTCATGTACCTCACTTTTGTTATTAACGAGTGATGGAGCGATTTCACGGTCCCTTAGAAAAATTAGTGTGACGGAAAACAAGATCATAATTAGAGATTAGAGAATTATCACTAAGAGGAATTAGCACGAGGATGGAAGACATGTCATTAAGAGCATCTTCAATGCACATAGCCCTCCAACAAAGTTTTCTAGGAGAGAGACACACAAAAAATTTGAACGGTCCCACATGTTCCTATTTTATTTTAATTTTTTTTCTTTTAATCATTTTTCTCTTATTTACACAACTTTTTCCTCACTTTTTCTCCCTCATATCCCGTGTAAAGTGTAAATTTGGACATTCTTTAAATACTCTACTATTACTATTTTATCATTATTTTTGAATTTCTACCTATCTCTTTCTTCTTTTTCACTTTTCCCTCTCTTTTTTCTTACAACTTTTTCCACCAACACTCAATTAAAGTAACCACTTTCTCTCTATCTCTCTCCTCTACACCACCCAAGTTTTGAACTACCACATTGGAGATGCTCTAAGAAGAGACAAGAAAATATGTTTGTTAAGGAATCGACATGAAGATGGAGGACCTATTTCAAGAAATCTATAGAAGGACAATATTAAGACTTGAGATTTCATCTTAAAATGTCAACATTTTAATAGGAGTAAGCTAAGTGCTTATATGTTCATTTATATTTTTGTATTTAATTGATATGATATTTATCCCTTAACTTACCCCCCAAGATGGTGGCTCGTTGGAGAAGACCAGTCTTGAAATTGATATGCTCATTTGAGTCTAGGGATGTATAATGAGTCGGTTGGCCCGTGGTCCAGCCTGTAAAAAGTCTAAGCCTAGCCGGCTCGTGGCTCATTTAAGACGAGCCCGAGTCGAGCCCCAAACTCAAGGGCAAGCCAAAAAGGCTGGCCCGTTAAAGCCCGTGTCAAACTTAGATAGGGAAAACAAAAAATTAAACTAAGATAGGAAAAAATATAAAAAAAAAAAGCCGAGTCGGCCCAGCTTGGCTCGGAAAAGGCCAGAGCCAAAGCTCGGGTCAAGCCTAATTTTCACGGCCGAGCCTAGCCGGGCTTTGACTCGGACTTTTTAAGATCGGTATAAAAAAAGCCCGAGCCGAGCCTGAGCCCAAATTTTGGCGAGCCGAGCCGTTGACATGCCTATTTGAGTCTTAACCAGATCGAATTGCTCATTTGAGTTTGACGGACTTTTATATCATTTTAAGACTTATATTCCATCTTAGAAGGTATACACATGATAAAAAAATGTTATTTTTCAACACCTCACATAACTCTGAAATCGAGGACAATTACATACTCTACACGTCTATTTTGTCAAATTTTTTATACACTATTTTGTTGAAAATAGAATTGTTCATATCTTTATTCATATACCCCTCTTTTGTTATTAACAAGTGATGGAGCGATTTCATGGTCTCTTAGAAAAATTAGTACAAGGACGAAAAACATGATTATTAATTGAGAAGAGAGAATTGTCACTATGAGAAATTAGCACGAGGACGGAAAACATGTCGTTAACAAGAGGCAAGAAAACCTGTTTGTTAAGAAATCAACATGAAGGGGGAGGACTTTCTTCAAGAAATCTACATAAAGACAATATTAAAGCTTGAGCTTCTATCGTAAAAAGTCAACTTGTTAAGATGAATAGCCTAAGTACTTATATGTTTGTTTTTATTTTTATATTTAATTGATATGAGATTTATCCCTTAACATGTCTCGCAAAATGATAGCTCATTAGAGCAGAGCAATCTTGAAATTCGTGTGCTCATTTGAATCTTAACCGAATCAAATTGCTCGTTTGAGTTTGATGGGTTTTGATATCATATTAGGACTTGGAATTCCATCTTAAAAGACCGACCTATTAAGATGAGTAGTTCAAATACTTATATGTTGATTTATATTTTTATATTTAATTGATATGAAATTTATCCCTTGACAGACAACATTTAACATTCACTTATACATTCCTACTTATTTATAATTTTTTGGGATGATATATTCATTCCTACTACTATCACCACCATCATCATCGTCATATAATTAATTTAATTTTATTTCTTGGTTTCATTAAAATATTTTGTTCTTCTTTTGAGCAAAGGTGGAATCGTAAAGGAGGGGTGGTGACTTGATCCTAAATTTAATATACTCCGTAAAATATATAAACATTATTGATGAAGAGCAAAAAGACATGTGGCCATTCTGATCCACAAGGATTTGGTAGTTTGCAATTGCTTTCAGTGTTTTTTCATTTTTTTTTATTTTTGTATTTTTACAAGACATTGAAAACTTAATCATTACGTAAGTGTTTTTAGTGTAAAAATTAACAATAAGAACAATAAATCAAATTTGCTCTTATGTTACATTCAAAACACAAAACAAAGTATAAATTAAAAGTTCAAAACTGAAAAACAGACCCTAGGTTGGTTTGCTAGATGATCTTTTTTCATTGAATAATTCTATCATCATACACATATATATATATATAGAGAGAGAGAGAGAGAGAGAGATTTAAAATAAAAAGCTAAAGTCGTCCCCTCAAAAATTAGATTTAATTGTATTATTAATTAATACCATTTAATTTTTTAATAATAATAATATGCAAAAATTTGAGATGGAGACTAGCTCTATTTGCATTGTGGCTCTTACCACTAAAAGCTAAAAACCATGACAATGATTCTTACTGGAGAAAAATCTTCCAGTAGGTACAAAAACCGTTACGTGTGTTTAATAATTTAATGACAATAGATTGAACCCCTAAATTGATTTTTAATTGAGTTGTGTTATTTGAACAAAAGCATATATAAAAATTTTAACAAAATTAACACGTGACACAATTTCATTTTTTAACATATCACATTATATTTGCATCAATATCATCACTTATGACACATGTCACTTTTGTCACCTTTTTGTATTTTTTTTTTCCTACTTAGAATTTTCCTTCTTAATTTGATTATAGAAAATGGAATTGTTCTTTTAAGAAAGAGAGCTATATAAGAGAGGACATGACTGAACGGGACGGGACAAGACTTGCGATCGATCTCCTTCAACTTGTGACAGAGACATCAAAAGGTAAGAAACAACTAACCAAACCCTACACGGGTTTTTCGGAAGTTTCGGGTAGGAGCGGAAAAGTGGAGTCCTAACCCGACACGGCTGCCGCATTATATACTCAGAATCTACCTGTAATTATTTTTGAATTTCCCAAATTACCCTCACAATATTTGTCAGCATACATGCATAGCGGCCATTATTGTTACGCACTACCATTTATTTAAAGGGGTCTCCCCAAACGCCATCTCTTCTCCGTAAGGCTTCATTTGCACCTTGCCGGTGACACAGAGCAAAAGATACGGAGAAAAACAGAGAGGTTAGGTGGGTTTGTGGAGAGGGATAGAGAGGAAGAGGAGAAACTGAGGGTGTTGGGGAAGGAGATCTATGCAATCAAAGGCCAGGGCGCCGTTTGGTCTTGAAAAGAGAATCGGAGTGGAAATTTTTGAATGTTATTATGATTATTATGAGCTGGCTTGACAAACTGCGTCGTTCTTCTAATTTCAGCCGCTTCATTGCCGGCCTTTTGTTGTTCCTACTTTATCATTCCTGTCAATTGATTTCTAATTTCCCCATTCCTATACAACCGTAAATTTCCTGAATCCATCATCGCTGTCTATAGTTTTTTCCCCTCAATTTGCATTGCTTGAATTCCGAGAAAGAAGAGGTTGAATTTTCCGAATTTCTGGTATCGCGGATTAATGGATCTCAATTGTGATGATGATTCGCTCTCTAGCGATTTCTTTGACGGTTAGTACCAGCTCTCCAATCCTCGAGTTCTCTTTTTCATTTTAGTGTTGCATGTTTGTGGTTTGGTTGCGGAATTCATGGAATTTCTTTGTGATCTTTATATAGCTGCTGTTGTTGTTGTTGTGCTGTATGTGAAATTGTGAATGCATGGTATGTAAGTAAAAGATGGAAATTATTTCATTTCTGCTTATCACCTGTTGATGAATCATGATCATTGGGCTCAAGTGAAAAGCTCAGTTTAGCAACTAGGCAAAGGACCTGGGGCAGAAGAGAAGAGTCACACTTGACCACCGGTGAAACTTCAGTTGACTCCAAATAGCTAGATATTAATTGAAAATGGTCAGTGTGAAAATAGATATTTGTTTCAATAATTTTCCCGACATGGTATTCCTGTATCAACAGCTTCTTTTGACCAAAGTAACAGTAAAAGGTCCAATCTTTATCTGACATGATCTGTGGGCTATGTTTACTCCCGGTTTCATCCTCTATCGACATAAAATGCTGTTTGTAGTCTTGTGCATGCATATACGAAGTCATTTTGCAGGGATTTCTATATCTACGATTCAATGACTACCAACTTAATCCTAGAGTTGTGATTGAGTTCCTTTTTCATTGGTTTCCACACTCTTCTATTCTTTTCCTTATTGAAGTGTTAGATTTTTTTTTTTTTTTTAATAACCGTAAATGTTGGTACTTTTCTATTTTTTCCCCACTTCTTCATTTCAGAGATCAACGCGAAATTCATTTCTAATTTGATACCTTTTTATTCTTACTAGGTATCTATACCTCCCAAGTCAGAAAGCAACATGGTTCACTGCCTTCTGTCATAGTTATTGGTGGAGGTATATCAGGGATTGCTGCGGCTCGTATGCTTCAGAATTCATCTTTTAAGGTGTGTACCTCCCAACTAATAATTATGTGAGGTTTCTATCTCATTCCTTCTCCTTCTGACAGCATCCTTCTTATCTAGGTAATCTTGTTGGAGTCGCAAGATAGAATTGGCGGCCGTATTTGCACAGACTACTCATTTGGTTGCCCAGTTGACATGGGAGCATCATGGTAAGCCCTTTTTCTTTCCCTCCTCTTATTCCACATATCTACTGTTAGCAAGTTTATTTTATGTGATTATCTTGTCCTGCTGCTTACTGAGCTTGAGTTACATCCCTGTCTGAATGCGCTCCACCGGACTCTGTTTATTTTAAACGATAAATAGGGAAAAAGGTGATATGTGGTGAATTATGGTGAAAATTTTGCAAGTTTTAAACAGATGTTCACCGAGTCATTCCTGAATTTACTAGCAATTTTTTGTTTTTTATTTCTCCAAATTTCCCTTTAAATGGTGGAGAATGGCCTAATGGATCGTTCAAATTTTATCCGAGATAGTTATAATCCCAGTTCCCGACATCCTTATGAGACTTTTAGGTTTGTAGCCAGCTTCATTAAGTTTTTGCATTAGAGTCTAATCCCATATGTCCCACTACGACATATATTCACAAGTTCAATTGAAAGCTCTCTTTCTGAGATGTAGAAAGAGCAGTTTCAACTTTGAAGAGAAAAGGCCTTCCACGCCTCTATTGCATCTTTGCATTGCCCCCAGAATCTTTAGTTACAAGGTTGCAATAGTGAGCAGATGAAGAAAGGAAAAATTGTTACTCTGTGCTGCCAGCTTAAGTAGCTTTGCTTTTGTCCTCTGCATTTTCTAATTGGTCAGGAACATGGTTGTGGAGTTGAAAATTCACATAGCAGCACTGCAATCGCTGTCCTACTGATGAGGATCACAATTTTAAGTTCTAATGCACATATACTCTATGGCCTCTTGTAATTCTTTTCTAAATTTCTTGCTATGCGCACAATTCGTATATTCGTAACCAAGAATTTAACTTTAGATGTGGAATATAATGATTAGCTTACAAGGACTTTCGGTAAATATGAAGTCACAATTCAGATTACTATATATGGCACTTAATTAGTTTTCTATTTGTTCGATCACTCTTTTCCTGCTGGGATTTGGAGTCGGGAGGGGGGTTGAGGATAAATGATGGCAAACTGTTCCAAACGACCAATGCTTCGCGATGAAATGGCTAACATTGTTGTATGCTGCTGCTCCTTTCCCCTTCTTTTTTCCCATTTTCATGTGTGTACTTCGAAACATTCTCTTTTACTATTTAACTTGCCAATGCGCTATCTTACCTATAATTGGCTCCTCATGTAAAACTCAGGCTACACGGTGTTTGCAATGAGAATCCGCTGTCTCAAGTTATAAGCTGCTTGGGGCTTACATTATATCGTACAAGTGGCGACGACTCAGTTTTATATGACCATGACTTGGAAAGGTATTGTATTTGTCCTTTATAATATTAAATGGATTTTTTGTTTTGAGGGAGGGGGGGGGGGGAGGGGAGGTTAGCAGGGGACAGACATTGCTCCACTTCTCTTGGATGCTCTCTGCATGTGCCATGTGAATTTTCTATTTCACTTGATAAAATTGTTTTCACTTGATAAAATTGTTAAAAGTACAAAACAACTCCACATTTGAGATAGTCAGGCCTTGGCGATATTTTAATATTGTTATGCATTTTTTAACATTTTCAGATTGTTTATTCAAGCCCTATTTCACCCTTCATTTATTTTTTACTGGAGAATTATTGGAACTAGCATGTTCTGATATTGGTAGAAGTTAGGCGCCCTAAGAAACTAGCTTGTGATCTTAACCTACACTCTTTTAATTTCCTGACAAACTTGGGAGTAAAATTTTGTCCATTTCCATTTTAAGTTAGTACAGTGATTCGACATCCTTTTTCATTTGCACAGATTAAATCGTTGTTTTCTTGGTTGCAAGACATTCAACACTCCAATATAAGATGTTTGGTTTCGCTCATTTCAGTTATGCACTCTTCGACATAAATGGACATCAAGTTCCACAAAGCATGGTTACTGAAATTGGAGATACATTTAAGAAGATCCTTGAAGAGGTAGGTTATTAACTTCGAAAGATTTCTGAAATTTGTATATATATTATTTTGTCTTTGTGCAGAAAATATGATACTGATTAGTATTCTCTATTCCAGACTGATAAAGTGAGGAATGAACATAGTGGTGATACGTCTGTTAGGAGGGCCATATCGATTGTACTGGAGAGGAATCCAGATTTGAGGTACCAGAAATAAATGAATCCGTATTTTATTTTTATTTTGATGTCTAAAACATGGAATTCTATTGTTTACACATAAGATTTGTGTCCTCAGACAAATTGGACTTGCGGATGAAGTACTGCAATGGTACATCTGTAGAATGGAGGCCTGGTTTGCTGCAGATGCAGACAAAATATCTCTGAGAGCCTGGGATCAGGTAATTTAATATCCATTAGTATAATTTCTCTTCTGTTCTCTTACCTGTTACTTTGCGTTCTTGTCATTCTTAATCTCTATGGCTGGTGATCTAGTTGCTAAAGTTGCGTTTACTGCATCCATATTTTTCTTGCTTGTTGCTTCAAACATTTCTGGTTTTATATTTACTCTGCATTTTGCTTTTTGAAATATACATTTTAATGGCTACCAGATGTGTTGAATATTTGGAACTATCATTGCAGAGTTCGAGTATTTGTATCGACTGCATATGATGCAATTTTGTTGGTTATTTACATGTTTTGTGCATTTGTGCAATTTGAAGTATTCCTTTTGCTATGGTATGTTCACGTTTCTACATTTATTATGGACACCACATGCCAATATTTGATGGAAATATATCTATTCAATGTGTTCATGTTTTCTACATTGCATAGTTTCATTGGTTGTACTGGATTGTTTCTCTGGTAAAAGTTAATATTAACTGTTTACTTGGATATCATTATTTATGCAATTTTTTCTGGTGTAAGTTCAGGAAAAGGTTCTTTCTGGTGGTCATGGATTGATGGTGCAAGGTTATGACCCAGTGATAAAGTCCTTGTCAAAAGATCTTGATATCCGCTTAAACCACCGGTATGCTTGTGCATTTTGTTTATTATAGGAATTTTGTCACTTAAAGTCTCTCTTGAAAATATTTAATATGTTAGTGATACCTATTTGTTTGAGACCCCAAGACGAATTAATTTTTGTATTCATTGATATTATAATCATCTAAAACTATTTAATTGAGCATATCATAGTCCGATCTCAAAAGATTAGAGCGAACATAGCTATCTTGGAATGAAGGAACTGGAGGCAAATATTGTACTACCTTTTGTGTGATTTGAATTTTTAAAAATAAAAAGAAAAATTGGAAAGAATTGCATCTGTTCTGCTGCCATCTGTTTTATACCAAAAATTCTTCAGGATCCCATTTCTTTGTTCTCCTTGCTTGTTATGCCTTATTCTTACTAAAGATAAATTTCTCACTGTTAGGGTTAAAGGATTGTCAATGGATATAAGAATGTGTTGGTTACGGTGGAGGATGGGAGGAACTTTGTTGCTGATGCAGCAATTATTACTGTGCCTTTAGGAGTTCTGAAAGCCAACTTAATTCAGTTTGAACCTAAGCTGCCTCAATGGAAACTTGCTGCCATTTCAGATCTTGGTGTTGGCAATGAGAACAAGATCGCATTACAATTCGACAATGTGTTTTGGCCAAATGTCGAATTTTTGGGCATAGTTGCAGCAACCTCTTATTCTTGTGGTTATTTTCTCAATCTCCATAAGACCACAGGTAATCCTGTTCTGGTCTATATGGCAGCTGGAGCCCTTGCATATGACCTGGAAAAGTTATCTGATGAGGCTGCTGCAAATTTTGTAATGTTGCAGCTGAAGAGAATGTTTCCAAATGCATCTGAGCCTGTAAGTTTTACTGCTTTTGCTTCATGCCAATTTGGTTTTCCTTTCATTAAAATCTCTCATGTCTTTAAATCACCCTGATAAGAAAAATTCGAGTTTGGGGTGGAAGTATCACTTCTTCAATTTGCTCTAATAATATCTGAGAATATCTACTGATGTCATTAACACAGCTTTCGAATGCCGCTTGACAGGTTCGTTATCTTGTGTCGCGCTGGGGATCAGACCCCAACATCCTCGGGTGTTATTCATATGATGCAGTTGGGAATTCGGACGATATATATGATCGGCTCCGTGAACCCTTGGGCAATCTTTTCTTCCGATCTTGAAGCTGTGAGCCTAGATCATCAAGGTTCAGTACATGGTGCCTATTCAGCTGGAATCATGGCAGCAGAAAATTGTCAAAGGCATCTTCTTATGCAGAGGTTCGGATCGTTGGAAAGGATTCCAGTGGTCGCCTTTAGAGATGAAATTGTCGAAGTCAAGGTTCCGCTTCAGATCTCTAGGTTGTGAGATCATGATTTGGGAAATACTTCAAAATCAAACCGACCTATGTTGTTTTTCTTTTTCTTGTTTTATCTTCAGAAACCTATGCAGACAGCTAAAACCTTGTTCTGTTTGCCTGATTATTAAGTGAATGTTCAAGAAACAGTTTCTCGCCAAAAGTGTGAAAATGAACTGTTATCTTTCTTTTCAAAATAGAAACTGATCAAATTATTTTTCACGTATATTGTTACTGTTTGTTTCTACTCATTCTATTTAAGTATGAACATGGACCGGCTTTCAATGATGGGTGAAAAATGGGATCTTCCATTGACTTGAGGATAACATGGACAGTAAATAACTCAATTTTGATCTTGAGATACTGGGTGTCTCGATAATGAATATATACTATGTGTATGTAGTGCATTATTCTCTACTGATTTTATCGACTCTCATGTAGAGTCATAAAGATTAATAGAGAAAAATGCGCTACGTACACATGGTATTTCTGGATCAAAACTCGTAAAGAACTAATTTCAAACTAGAGTATAGCCCTATTTGAGTATAGCTCGGTACATTTTCAATTTGACCGTGTCCCATTGGTGTACGGCATTTTGGAGAGTGCTACACTAAACATTTTGGCGTACCACTGTCAATGTTGAGAACCAGAATGGCGTTTCTAGTTATTTGCAGAAATGCCATTGTGGTACTTTACAATTTGGGGCCTGCGCGGGGGGGGGGGGGGGGGGGGGGGGGGGGGGGGGGGGGGGGGGAAGGAAGCGGGGGGCGGGGGGGGGGGGGGGGGGGGG
>CAVNYN010269277.1:64162-75630 GCA_963692815.1 Nyctanthes arbor-tristis
AAATTTGGCCCCCCCCCTTCCCCCCCCCCCCCCCCTCTATTTGGTTCTTTTCCTGCTTAATTAATCTTTTTGCTGTTTTGGACCTTGCACTTTATAAAGTCCTGATCTCCTACTAGACGTATGGTGGGATGTTGGGAGATCATTTTTAATGCAGTGGTTTTTCTAGTGTCCTTGCAATTGATTTCGGTTTTTTCATTTGTATTTACTTTTTTATTATTATTTTTTGCAATTGATGTTAAAATAAATGCATTATTGAATCAAATAAATGAACATATGTGTTTACAGAAAAGATGTGAAAATACAATTTCACCACATGTTGTGGAATAAAAGAAAGAGAGAATAAATAGATAAAATTATAATTTTATTTCTCATATGTAAAATTATTTGTACAATCATCTGTATATATAGCATCACTCTACACTATATTATTATTAGATTCCCTTTCCAAAACTTCCAAAAGTTTTTGTTATGAAACCTCTCATACTGTGTAGCGTGCATCTTTTGTCCACCTTACGTGGCGTGTACGTGGCGTGCATCTATACACGCCACGTAAGGTGGACAAAACCTTCCGGAAGGTTTTTGAAATTTTTCTATTATTATTATTTTGTTAGAATTAGAATATGTTAATAGTTGCATATTAAAATATTTAAAGATAGAAAAAGAGTATGTGATGGGTAAGATTTAGAATATACATGAGAAGTCGGTAAGTAAAACTGTCAATTAAGACACTTGACTTGTTTAAGATTTAAAGTTTTTAAGATAAAATTGTCAACCGGTAAACTAACCGGTGAATTAACAGGGAGGTGCATCATTATTATTATTATTATTATTATTATTATTTTGGTGAGGGTTTGGAGATGATAATAATTTTTTTTTTTTTGGAAAAGTGATATTTCAGCAATCTCATTATAGTATGAATGGAGGGTATTTCTATGGAGTCATCTTCTGATGTACTATGCGGGTACTTGTGTGGACTCAATAACTGATATTTATTAATACGCGGTTTCAAGTATTTGAATTGAATTGGAGATGTCCTAAAAATTTTAAAAATCTTTTAACATAAGACTGTAGAGTTGAGAAAGATGATTCAAACCCGAGTCAAATTACGGGTCCTTTGTCATTAGAACAAGCCAGACCCATGCACTTTTTTTTTTGTTTTTGGATACAAAAGAGTAGAGTGGAAGGGGGGCATATGAGGTCTGAACTTGAGAAGAACTAATAAGAGATTGAGCCTTCTAATTACTGGGCCTAACCCTTGATCCGGGCCAGGGTACTTCTTGGTAATATTGATGGTGAATTTTTCCTTTTATTACGCGAGCGGCAATTTATGTTCAGTTTCTGATTCCCTGGGAATATATACCCATTTTAGCTCATGAACATCTTTTTGAAGTCGTATTGCCGGCGCTTTCCTACTCCCCGTGTGCGATAGCATATATCTCTTGTTATTCATTCTTTTCTGAATTAATAATCCATGATAATTTAAAGTCGGACCTCCTCTCTTCATTTTGAAGCAATCCCAATTCGAAAAGCTTCAGTTACAAACTCACAGTTCCCAGTTTTCCACCCATGGATTTGGAGAATAACATAGAGAGAATTTTGTGGACAGGAGAGCAAATCTCTCAACGAGTTACCGAGTTGGCCTCCGAAATCACCCGAGATTTCACTTCTCAAGCCAACGCTCCAGCCATTGTAGGCGTCGCCACCGGTGCTTTTCTGTTCCTGGCGGACCTGGTTAGGAAAGTCCAACTGCCTGTTTCTGTTGATTTTATTCGGGCTGATTCCTACGGGTCGGGCACTGTGTCCAATGGAAATCCCAGAATACCTTTTGACTTGAAACTTGATGTTCAAGGGAAGCACGTGATTCTGGTATGTAACAAGAGCTAAGAATTTGGTGTGCTAATTTTAATTATGCTGTATTTTTCCTTTTCTTGATTGCCCAGAGATCGGAAGAGCGTCGTGTCATTTATGTTAATTAAAGAAGAAAAAAGTAGTAGTTACTTACTCCGATCTCAAGTAAGTGGTCCAAACCTTGGTTTGATTCACCTCCCCTATAATTCCTTTGTAATATCAAAAAAAGAAACTAGAAAGTGATCCATATATGGCAGAACAACATTTGTCTATGGTTGAGGGGTACACCTCTGGTCCACTGCCTTGAGGCTTAGAAGTTGTAAGCCTTGCATCGAACTGCAATTTCAAACATTTTTTTTACATTGTTAGAGGGAGCTCATTGTTACCTAAAACTCACAACCCCAAGCCCTAGTCCACATTGCCAAGCCGTTAGAAGTGTTCCACCATTTGTGCGACATCTTCTAAAACGTCGTATCATCTTCTTCTGCACGGAATCTTCTTCTTCAAAGAAGTCTTTGTAATTTTATTCTATAGAAGAGAAATATACTCCCCTTAAAAGTGGATAAAATGTCCTTTTGGGCAAGGATGGTATACCACAATGGAGTTTGGATCAGTTTATTTGTTTAGCTTGAAATAAGTTATTTTATATTATTTTACAATGTTTTGAACCTTTTTTTTTTTATTTTTCCGGTTTGTGGTAACGAAGGCTTACGCCTCAGTGCCCCAGTCCACCTTTTCGAACACTGGTCTCGACGGTAGAGGGGCTAGTGGCTTAACTGGAGTATGTAAGTTGTATTTGGTAGTGCAGAGTGGAACATTAGTTCTAGGGTGGCTTGGAAGTTTCTTGCATTTATAATTATTATGTGTGGGCGTGGATTGGGTTGGCCTGGATTGGGTTTGTTCTCAACCTTGGTTTGTTCTCAACCTTATTCCAACCTTCTAATCAAGCCCACCTGTGAAGTGAAGCCTAACCCAACTGAATCAAACCAAGTTTGGGTTGGGTTGGTTGGTTTAGGCTTTGGTCAATAACAATGTGACCTAACTTTTGGTCATTTAAATTGTTTAGGCCTAATTACTATTATATATTGTATTTTGACGATTTTGTAAAGCAATGCATTTTGCGTCTTTTTTTTTTCCTTTAATTTTGTTTCTTCTTTCAATTTATTCTTTTTATTTATAATTAAATTAATTAGTGAGTTTGCTTTCTTTATTGGGTTATCATGTATTACAAAAACTGAAACCCAACCCAATATATGAAAAAACTTGGTTGGTTTGGGTGGATTTTGCCTATCCCCATAAGTCTTGGAGAGGGATTTTAACTTTACATTAGATAGGCTAGCTCTTCATATGGTACACATAGTACTTAAATGATAATAGAACCTGTTACCCCGTTCTTCTTTCACTGTGGCTACTAAATAAGAAGTGGCTTTCTAGAAATGATGGACTTATTGAAATTCTGTAATCTATAAAGTCTACGCATGTGCATTTTACTTGTATTAGTAAGTGCACATTGTTATCCATACCTAGTTGAATTGGATTGATGAAAATTGAGTCCAACCTAAGCCACCTGTGGAGTGAAATCCAACCGAATTGAATCAAACCAAGTTCAGGTTGAATTGGTAGGTTTGGGCTTCAGACTTACTACAATGTGACCTACCTTCTGGTCATTTAAATTGTAGGCAAATGATTGACCCAATTCAATTGTAGCTTGTGCTTTGACGATTTTTTAAGACCATACGATTTGACTTATTATTAAAAATTTTGACTGATTTATTCACATTTCTTGTTTTTCCAATTGTTCTTTTCATTTATTATTAAATTAATTAGCAAGTAGGTTTGGGTTTGTTTTAACTGAATTATAGCATAGTGTTGATAGGTTTATGCATTTACAAGATTTAGAACACATATATATGGAATTCTCTTGAATTCTTGAAACTTGTGTTTTGAATGAATCTTAATCTTCATCTATGTCAATCTAAGCTTCAAAGAACATGATAATTTAAGAAATATGCTGGTTGAAAAGGAAATCCATACTTCTTACAATCAAAACTATATAAGATAAAGTTAACCTAGGTCAACACATCCAATAGATTCAGTTTGTGTTGAGATTGCACGTTTGTATTGGTAGAATGCGCAGTGGCTGATAAATCCATATATCATGCCCATGGCTAGAGCATATATGAAGAGAGTGCTTGTGGGTGGATAATGGCAAGTTAAGGGATGGATAACGGCAAGTTAAGGGATGGATAACAATGTTTAAAAAGGCGGCTGAAATAAGTACCATGTCATTTTTCCTTGACAAGGCGAGTTACAAGCCTCGAGGCACTTTGAGGCTTAAGCCTTAACCAAATATAAGTCAATAAACGTAGTTTAAATTAAAAATAATAATAATAATAATAATAAAAAGGTTGTTAAAGTGGACAACAAAAATGTCAATAGAGTGCTCATAGGTGGAAAATGGCAAGTTGAGGGACGGGAATTGCTAGATGGTTTCATTACATTTCCAATAGAAGCAACTATATATCTTCTTATGGAAAGAAGGATCAAAATGAGCATCAAACACGATAAGAGGAGAATTATTATGTTGCTCCTCTTTCTTCCACACATTGATTTCCTTTTATTTTGCCTTCCAAAAAAAACGTAAAACCAATCTCTTTGTGTTTGGTTCACTAGAAAGCTCAGATACGTCTCCTGTGTTGGGAAGTTGATGTCTGATATGTTTGACATCATCGACTTGATCTAACAAGCTACTGAAATGCATCAGATATGCCAGGTGGCATATCAGAAGGTCTCTCTGCTTATCTACGAGTCAGACATGCAGATTTGCTTCCAAACAACGAAATAATTGTAGAAAGGAATGAAAAGTTAACTAGAATGGTCAGAATTTTGGTTGTTGAACCAATGCCCCAGGATCCTCAAACTTGGCGATGGGTGATGGAAGAGAAAGAAGTGTGGTTTCTAGACAAAAGCATGGACCTTAATCCTTATGGTTGTTACAATAGTAACATTTTAGTTAATAATGTCAAATCTTGTATTTATTAATATAAGTCAATTGCTTTTTTATTGTTTGGCGTTTGAATTGGGAACATGCTTATACTAAATGCACTCATTTCAAATAAAAAACAGAAAACTTTACTTTTCTGGAAACAATATACTAGTCCATAATATTATATGTATATTAATTTATACAGGGTATTGACGACAGGTTGTGTCGATACTTTCTTGGAAAATTGCATTGGCGTGTCTGTGCGGCGTGTCATACGACATGTGACTGTCTTTGTGCTTCCTTTATGTGAGCTAAGATGAAAAGTTCCCCAGTGAAAATGTTTTGTATGTTTTCCTGTTCTGCACAATAGGTTGGTGGTGATGCTCAAAAAATCGATGTAGATTCTTATTGCTAGCTAGGGTTGTTATGTTGCACTACTCTGTCCACTTTGCCAAGTTTGCGAGTTGTTATGCCTACTGTTTATAGTTAGTTATGCTAATTACCATTTGTTTCTAATTTGTAGGTTGAGGATATTGTAGATACTGGAAGCACTTTGTCGTTTCTAATCGATCACATAAAGGCTAAAGGTGCATCCTCCATTTCTGTATGCACCCTTCTTGATAAACCAGCACGACGAAATGTTCATTTTGAACTAGTCGGTAAGGGAAAGTATTACCGTGGTTTTGAGGTGCGCTCTCCGTCTCTCTCTTAATTGGAAAGTATTACCGTGATTTTTGTATGCTTTACCCTATCTTTAAAGCACAAAATTACATGATAGCTCCATTTTAATGGTTCTATACATTTGAAGAATTGATGCAGTTCAAAAGATTTTTATTTGAATAATATTTTCTACATATAATGGCAGTGCCCGGATTACTTTGTTGTGGGATATGGAATGGACTTTGCGGAGCTCTACAGGAACTTACCTTATATTGGCATTTTGAAGCCCGATTTGTATGCCTGATTTTTATGGACAAGAGGAGGACAACAAAACGTCCTTTGTAATTTCTCCTTTTTCGAAAAATTTTCTCAAGAATGTGTAGTAAAGAAGTAGAAAGAGATTTTAGGAATGTGAAAGATAATTTTTTTTTATGGAAAATATGTGGTTTGGTATTTTCACATCTTCGATCTTATGTTGTGTCTACTTCTCCATTAATTGCCACAAGAAGTTTCTTATTGATAATCTCTCTCGTACGTTTACTTTTTAATTTTTTAATTTAAGAAAAAGAATCATTTTAATATCCAGCTTTGTTGAGATTTTAAGGTTGATTGTTGTGTAAAAATTGAAGAAATTTTCTAAGTACCTTAACGTGACATGAATCTAACAAAAGTAACACTACATTTTGTGGCGTTATTTTTGTTAACACCATATTTTGTGGGGTTATTTTTGTTAGATTTGTGCTATGTGAGCGGTAAGATTCTTTAAAAGGAGCATCACCTAATTTTGTAGCGGGACTCCCATTCCAGTGTTCTGTCAAGATAGATAGAACTCTTTTAAGTTGTCTCAATCAAAATGAACGGAATTTATTTTTGTGATTTAATGGTGTAGCGTGGAGCTCCAATTCTTGGGGCCTTCTTTCTTAGGTCACATCATGATTTACTTGTTTTCTTCACATTAAAAAAGTAAAGGTCAAGTTCTTCCGATCTTAAGTAGAAGGCGTCGGAATTTTTGCTCGACTACCTTATTGGGATAGTCTCAAGTTGAAAATACTCTATATAAGAGAATTGAACTTGGATCTCTAGGCCACAGTACTTTAACTCAACCCTCTAATAAAACGGGTTAAGCCTCGTTACTTAGAGATCGGAAGAGTCACTATTTTTAAGTGGTATTAGATGGTAAATTTAGTTAAGCGAATCAGATATTCTTATATTCCGTTAGATTTATTGAATTATTCTATTTGGACCAAAAAAAAATTGAACAAAAGGGATAGACAAAATAGACATATGACCGATGTAATTGTCATTGATTTCAAAGTGATATAATGTATTGAAAAATAATATCCTATTATGTGTCAGTTTTGTTTAATTTTTTTATATCTCTTTTGTTCAAATAGCCTAACTCAATACTATTTTTTTTTTTCCCTTTCCTTGCTATCTTTCTTCCAACAAAGTAATCTACGGGGAGTTACCGTATTTACCATTTTTATCTTTTATTATTGAAGATGTTTTTTCCCTCAAATCTCCACATAGATGCGACAATCCACTGTGGTATTAATTACTAAAGTTGCCCTACATTATTTTTATCCTCTTAGAGCATTTACATTAGTGTGTTAAATTTAAATATCCACATATGTCAAAAATGCATACATATGAAAGTTAAATTTAATAATTATTGAAGTGTCACATTGAATGTTTTAAACGAAATCACTAAAATCCACTCAAGACTAAGTGAGTTCATTCTTATCAAAAGTTATTGGTTAAAATTTATTAAATAAATAAAAAAAATTCAAAAGCATTAAATTCTAACACATTGTTAAAATTATTGTTAAAATTAACTACTAACCAAAAAAATTCTTCTATCACACCAGTCACCACCAATATAGCTATTTTTTTTAATTGTTAACTAACAACTTCACTAATAACTTAATTTAACACTATTATTATAGATGTTCTTATGTTAACATTTTCTCTCCTCTTGCCATGTCATTCATACTTCATCTTTTCTCTCTTCCTTTTTTAAGAATCCAATAATGGAGTGCTACCATACATGTACACTATGTACATTTTTGTGTCCTGTAGTTTTCTTTCTTTCTTTTATTTGTAATGTGTTTCTGACATCTGCCACATGTGTGACATAATTAAAAATTTGTTGTTATTTTCTTTTTTTTTTTTAATACAAATGGGGAGGAGGGGTGGCAATAAAAATGATATAATGTTAGATGTCTTGTGGTGTAATGTCGTTAGATGTTTATATATCCTATCAGATAGTATGTATTTAGCATGTCACATTAGCATACAGTGGTATAATGCTGTCAGATATTTAACATTAAATCGTTATTGGGGTGAAGAGGATGTGCCTTGAATTCTGGTGAAAACGATATGCTCAACCGTTGGATTTTCTACTTGGCCACAAAATTTGTTTATTTTATGCGATTTACTCAACCCCAGTCCCCACGTGCATCAGGAATTTAAAGGTTATTATTATGCCTTGTCCATTTGAATGATGGTGACTTGAAAATCTTTTTGGGTTGTCCTATCCATTAAGATTTTTATTTTCTGGGCAAATTGTAACCATAGAATGAGGCAGCCGAGGCTTATTCACCGAGTCAGAAATGACTAGTCACATCATTGGCTCTAAGAGCACATTAGTGTTGGGGAAAAAACTTAAAATTTGGAGTTTTCCCTCAAAATGTCAAATAATGTGTTTAAAGAAAAAGATAAAAACCCATTTTGATGGGGAATAAACCTAAATGAGGGGCCACTCATTGAGGACATTTTTTTTTTTTTTTTGTAAAGTATATTCATTATTGTTGATTTACCAATCAATGTACCTATTTGAGGAAGAAAAGATTTTCCCAAGAAAATTGAAATCATGGCGTGAACATTTTACAAATCTTTTCTGAGGGCAAAAGAACATATGCCACTTCGGTCTTCTGTCAAATAATTAGTTAGCGGAACATTAATGTAAACAACGCACATATATGGTGAAAAAATGTTGATATCAAATGAGGCCCCGGGCCATATTTGTTGGGTTGAACAAAGACACCATAAACATTTTTCTTCATTTCTGCCAAACTGAGGTTATGTATGGTACAATTATATATATGTTCACTTGAGGACATATTATAAGTGGGAGAGCATTATATCTTGTCACGATATCTTTAAAATGAAATTGACGTGCGATCACTCGGGATGCCTCTATGTGTGACAAAAGGGAGGGGACGACTTGAAACAAAAATGTAGCTGCATTGTCTTGTGAAATAATGGACCATTCCTATCCCTATTAGTAATTTTTGCCCTCCATACTTTTTGGGTAAATTCACAAAAAGGTCTCAACCTCTACACTTTGAATCGTCTGAGTCCCTAACTTTTTTTTTTCAATGCGCTGGGTCCCAACCTTTCATAAATACGCACAAAAAGTCTCTGATAATAGAATCCGTCAATAATTCTATTAAATCATTGACAAAATTACATTTATACCTGTGTGCTTTAAATTTAAAAAAAAAGATTTAAAATTTAAAAAAACAATATAAAAATAAAGGTGAAGCACGGTCGGCTGACTGTTCAAACCTGGACAGTGTCGTTAATAGCCGGTCTCTCTTTATTAGAGACATTTATATCTTTTGTTGACGACATTCTCATGTCAAACCATGGAAGCATATTGTAGCCCTCTGGTAAATTGACTTATCATAATTAGATCTAACTTTGGTAGGTTCTTGTTTAGCATGGTGTTGCAGGATCACAGAAAAGGGTACTCCTATAAATGATGTTTGTTTTCTCTTTGTGTAGACGCGTGCATGTGAGATTTAAGAAAACTTGGAAAGCTAGCATTTTGAAAATAGAAAATTAGACATGGTAAAACCCGTATTATTTATCCTAGTAATAATAATTATTAGTGAGTTAGTGAGTGAAATTTTATATGGTTATAAGCGATTTAATCATATAGTGAAAAATTTTGACAATTTATTAAATGTATCTGATTTTTTTATTGTTCTTGTCTCATTAAATTTTTTGAACAATAATCCTATGCGCGTGGACGTGAGATTTAAGAAAATTTGAAAACCTAGCATTTTGAGAGTTTTGTTGTAACTCTTTGTAATTTGTTCAAAGTGTATAAAATTGATTGTGGTAAAACTCGTGTTATATATCTTTGTAATAATTAGGTTGTGGGTTAGTGAGTGAAATTCTATATGGTTTTAAGTGACTTAATCATTTAGTGAAAAGTTTTAACAGTTTATTAAATTTGTCTTTGAATTTTATATTTTTCTTGTCTCATTACATTCTTAGAACAATAATCCTAAGCACGTAGGTAGGGAACTGGCTTTATATATATATATATATATATAATATTAATAATTAGAACAAATCATTGTTTTTTTTTTCAAAGGAATTGAACAAACCATTGTTAAAAGTAATCAATAGGTAAACCCATCTCATTTTGTTTTCTGAAATTTGTGATTATTTCCGTAAAGTTATTCAAACAACATATTTTCTTAATAAAATAGTTCTATTCATAGATTTGTAATTTTCCCCTTCTTTTTTAGTATTTTTTTCAAATAAAATTATTATTCGCAACGTTATTTTTTCAAAATATCAAAACCTATGCGCGCCTAAGTTTTTATTTTTTTTCCTTTTTATAAAATACATGCCTAAGTTTTAGCCATATACTATGATTTATAAATTTGGTGAGACAACAAAATAATTACAATGAGTTTGACTGGCGAGTGAAAGACTTACATTGTGACGCCAAGGCAAGGTCACAATTGTAGGTAGAGACAGCCGAGTAGTGGCCAACTAATCTTCGTTAAGACATATAAGAGAATGATACCTAAAAACATGTTAAACAAGAAGAGCGGATGATACATAGAAAACAATTTGGACAAGACAAGTAGAATTAAATTAATACGTGCTACAAATAGGTGCTTCATTTGAACATTTACATGTGAAGACGATTAATGTGCATGGCCAAAATAATATTACTATTGTACATGATTGTGCTACGCAATGTATGGAAAGAATTTTTTTAATAAAAACCGAATAATATTGAAAAGTGAGAACAGAGAAAGAAGGGTAAATTTCACTAAAGGTCCCTAAACTTTGTAACATTTAACAAATTCGTCTCTGTTCTTTTCTTTGACGTTTGAGGATGCTAAAATAATACTTAACCTTTTTATCCTATGGCTAAATTCAATTGTTTCCCCAATCAAACTCTACAGTTCACCAATTCAGAAACCTTCAATTCATTTCTCACTTTTACTTATTCAAATTTAAACAATTTATGGTGAACATTCATAGGCTCATCATTTCTCAATATATAGGTAAACTCTATTGTCCAGTATTATTTTCTCAATTTTATTTTTCTTTTAAAGTTATTCAAACAATTCCATTTATGACTTTATAGTTTTTCCTTCCTTTTAGCTACATATTTCCATTTTTTTCCCAAATAACATTTATATATTCACATTCCTGCTTTTCAAAAAGAATAAATCAAAACCTAATTACCTAAGTTCAATTATCTATGATTTCTAAATTCGTTAGATAGCAAAGTAGTTACAGCATGTTTGACTAGAGAGTATGGAAGATTTGATTAGTTGATAGATAGTGATAGGCGGAGAAGGTTTGTTAGCAATTAATTATTCATGTGATGACATAATTTACATGAACCCTAATTTTCGAATCATTAGAATTTCTAACTTTCACATATACATAAATAAATATCGTCGGATCATTAGAATGTATCTTGATCCATGACAATTATTGTGATTGAAAGTTGTAGAGAAACAAAAGAGAAGAAACCATTCTCGCTTTTAGCCTTCTGTAATTGAATATATATAATGGGTGGTTCCATTCATATATATTTATAGGCAGAGAGACCTTGGACACACCAATTTCTTTCGGCCGAAGAACATTACCCAAGAGGATCAAACACGGGCTAAATTCTGGGCTAAAAATAGGTAGTTGATTTGAAAGTTCA